>DWNR01000435.1:0-19967 GCA_018250455.1 Polygonus leo | reverse complement strand
TCAGAACCGTGCCATTTGGCACTCAATACTCTCTGCCTACCCCGTTAGGGATTTGGTGTGAAGATGTGTGTGTGTGTTAAACCTGAATTAGGTAGGTTCATGTTTTGATTTAATTTGAACAATCATGGATTTCATCTTAAGTTGCCCTGTCTATGTACAAATTGATAGACATAAAGACTGAAAAAAAATCTACTAGATGTGTAGATCTCCATGTTTTAATACCAATATATAATCGGAAGTACTAAAGCTGGACAGTAAAAAAGTTAGAAGCTCAAACACAGCTATCACTGCTTACGTCGCCCCTAGTTCAAGATAAACTGCAATAATAATGCATTGTTGTAACACACA
Source organism: Polygonus leo (assembly GCA_018250455.1). Lineage (NCBI taxonomy): Eukaryota > Metazoa > Arthropoda > Insecta > Lepidoptera > Hesperiidae > Polygonus > Polygonus leo. The sequence continues at coordinate 19,619 of DWNR01000435.1, read as the reverse complement.
CATGCATTCAATCATAATTTTATATATGAATACTTCTTATATAATGTATGAAGAAAAGGTTATCTCAGCTCGATACCAAATATCCACCTTTAGAACTCTTTTTATAATATTAAAAATTATATGTTTTCTTACAACATTATTCAGACAATAATGTAAAGACAATAATGTAAAAAAAATCTTTTACTATAGGCAAAACCATTTTGGTTTGGAAAACCATACTGGTAACTACTCAATGAATCTCTCTATTAGTATCATTTTATCCTATGTGGCAACCTGTATCCAGGTTTTAACATTTTCTGTCATGACAGAATTTATTTTATTTATATAATTTTATATAATTTTCTTGCAAATTTATAATTTTTTTTGCAAAGATTAACATACCAAGATCTTAATGATGAATTGAAGATACATTTATTTATAACAGTTCTTTTCAGTTTTTTATTTTTTTTTTTCATATTTTTTATTAGTTACAGGTGGAAAGAGTTACCTGTGGACATTTGAAACACTGTCTGCTTGACCACGCCTGCCATGTCAATCGCCGCCATAGCTCGTAAGTGCATGAGTGGAGCATCCTGAGGCTCTGCAAGTTTAAAACAATATATCAACTGAAATATAAACAACTGATAATTAGAATATATAAAAATTTGGTGTCACAGTGTTTGTTGCCAAACCCCTCTGAAATGGCTAGATCTATTCTCATGAAATTTTGTGTGCATATGGGGTAGGTCTGAGAATCGGTCAACATCTATTTTACATACCCCTAAATGTTAATGGTGGTCCACCCCAAAAAAAAAATTTTTTGGACATTTTTTATTTTTATACTTTTATAATGTGGCATTAAAAATACATAAAACCCTACATTTTCTCCGTTCTAACGTCAACCCCCATTTTTTCTATATTTCTTAATGGCAGAACAATGTTTGCTGGGTCAAATACTTATAAATACAGTTGTTTCAATTAAGTAAACAAACAAGTACAGTTATATATTACTTTATACATTCAATTGGATGTTAGTGTCATAAAAAGTGGTTAATACAGTTACTTAACACATATACACTACACTACATATGCAACTGCAACTTTCAACTAAGTAGAAAATAATACTTGTATTTTTAAAGAGATGTGATTATGGAATGTATATTATATACAATGAACAAGAACATTGTGATATATAACTATCAATGTTGTTGATTAATGAATATTTTTTTAAACTGATATGTAAGTACTGTAAAGTGAAAGTCATTACAGCAAATGGAATCTCAAATATACGTAAATGTTTAAAGAGAAATCAGCTCGTATCTGTACGAATATTCAACAAATTACTGTTAAATATTTACTTTAAATGAAGAATGCTTAATCATTGGCTGAAATATAGCGGACCTAATTATGTAGGACATGATATGAGATAAGTAATTTATATTACTTACGTGTAGCTATTTCCGCTTGTAAATCCTCAACCTGAGCGATAATATCATCTAAAACTTTGTTTGTATTTTCGTTTAGGTCAGCAAATTTTGATAAAGCTTTGTCCAGATCTACTTCAACCCCGAGACATGAATCCATTGTATGAGTTCTAGTGCACGATTTTAACAAATAACTAGTCTTTCAACTTGAAAAAGAATATATTGAACGACTATTAACAATAAATAGGGAAACGTTTCAAGAAACTTTGATCAATAATTATGTTTTCATTTTATTCCTTTCTCTATCATAAAAAAACTCAAAACAGACATTTTCAATTTTCATCAAAATTATTTTAATCTGTACACGTAGTAGATAGAATACAAAATCGTATGCTTGTCTATGAGATACCTAATCTTGCCATTTGCAATACTGGTGTTTGTAAAATTAATTGACGAAATATATTACAAGGTACTATAATATATTTCGACTATATGGGCGACAATACATCATGTCTTTTTGCGATTTTTCCAAAGGTTTTTAGAAGAGTTTAGGACCATATTCGCCACTTATTTCATTTGAGCTTGACTTTGTCTCATAAATGATTATAAAATTGATAATATTGTATGATATAACCCTTCAGTCGGAAAAAGAGACGAATAAAATAAGGCTAAAAAAAGTAGAATCCAAGGTCGTACTAACTTAAAGAAAACTATAAATTATTCTTTGGATCGCTCATTTTCATTCATTCTATAGATTAGGTAGGTACATTGTACTGTACTGATTAACCATTTCATTCACTTCACTCATTCATTCGGTTCACCATTGCACAACTTTAGGTTTTTGCCGGATAGGTTATCTGAATTTTTGCATAATAAAGTTTGTGTTTTACATAGTTTGAGAATCTTATACGCCCTATAAGATGGCACAAAGTAAGTTTAATGATATGGCGGGTAAATTTGCTAAAGGTGGCCCACCCGGACTGGGCATTGGTTTGAAAGTGGTAGCTGTCGTCGGCGCGGCCGTCTACGGAGTATCAAAATCGCTGTTTACCGTCGAGGGTGGTCATCGTGCCATCATGTTCAATAGGATAGGAGGAGTTCAGCAACACGTCATGGCCGAAGGACTACATTTCCGCATCCCCTGGTTCCAATATCCGATCATTTACGACATTAGGTCGCGACCCCGTAAAATTTCCTCTCCCACTGGTTCAAAAGACTTGCAAATGGTGAACATATCTCTCAGAGTACTGTCTCGTCCCGACTCCGCCCACTTACCTAACATGTACAGGCAGCTGGGTACTGATTATGATGAAAAAGTATTGCCATCTATTTGCAATGAGGTTCTCAAGTCGGTTGTTGCGAAATTCAATGCGTCACAGTTGATCACTCAGCGTCAACAAGTGTCCCTTCTGATTAGGAGAGAGTTGGTGGAGCGTGCTGCCGACTTCAACATTATCTTGGACGATGTCTCCCTCACTGAGCTTAGCTTTGGTAAGGAATACACAGCTGCCGTTGAAGCCAAGCAGGTAGCTCAGCAAGAGGCTCAGCGTGCTGCTTTCGTCGTTGAAAGAGCAAAGCAGGAGCGTCAACAGAAGATTGTGCAAGCCGAGGGTGAAGCTGAAGCCGCTGAAATGTTGGGTAAAGCTATGGGAATGAACCCTGGTTACCTTAAGTTGAGGAAAATCCGTGCTGCTCAAAGCATTTCTAGAATGATAGCCCAGTCACAAAACCGAGTATTCCTTCCTGGTAACAGCTTGATGATCAATCTTCAGGATCCTACATTTGACGACTTGTCTGAGAAACTCACAAAGAAGAAGTAACATGAGGTTGAGGAAGAGTGGGTTGAAGCTACGGAATCGGTAGCCACTCTTTCCTCCGATGAAGAAGCCCTCTTAATTAGTGGCGCTGTTTCTGTAGCTATTTAGTGATGACTGTTTGTTCTGAATGCATTTGTAATAATGGTGTAAAGTCACTCAATTGCAATTTTTAAAATATGTTGCATTTTATGTTAATTAGTTGTAGGATATAGTATGTATGGAATCAGGAGGTTCAAATATATTACCAGCAAATATATTGTTTTATTATTTTGTGTATATTTCCCTGATTACAATAAGCCCCCCAGGACATGTGATACATCTGTGACAAATATAATAGAACATTTGCAATATCTATGAGATTTAATTTTTCTTTTTTTTATGATTTCAAATTTTGCCATACCCAATCATCATTGAAATTAATAAATTTTCCTTATAAATAGCAAGATGTATGTGGTGTTCTTGCCCAGTACATATATTTTCATATATTGAAAGCTTACAATTGCAGTTACATAAAACAACATACTGCAATGCTAATCCTTTCCATCATATGAAGTTTTGAAATCTTTATATATAACAATGTTGTGTCACAATGTTTGTTGGGGATAATTTCTAAAACTACTCGAGTGATTAGATTGAAATTTTGCATAGATATGTAAGTTTTCCAATTGATATTATATTAGCTGTATTTTATTTTGATTACTGTCATCTTTTTTTTATTACACATTGAAAGTGTGATATCTATCATTACATACGATTGATATTCTTCCCCAAAAAATGCTGATTCTAAATCTGAATCTGATATTAGACAGAACAGCTTAACTTTGATGGTGAGTAATCACACACAAGTAACTTTTTTTTAACAATAAGATTAGATTAAATCATTACAGAATAAAACATCAGAATGAGGATATAATATTTAATAACAATTATCTATATTTAACTAAAATTTACATTTTGTTTGAAGCTTCTATTTCTTCAGTGCAGAAGGTTGGGGGCAGCGGTACTTTGCCATTTCTATTTCAGCCTCGAAATAGCTCATGTTGTCATAGCAAAAATACTCGGGGACCTTATAAGCGCCACTTTTTTGGGGGTCAACTCCTGGTCCAACGGGTTCCGAAATAGGATGTATCACAGCGCCACTCAAACCAGGTACATTAGCGTTCACAGATGCAGGCGGTGAAGACGAAGCCTTGGAACCTTGGGTCTGGCTAGGTCCTTCACTTAGAAACCTAGCTAAAATCCTAGAATGACTTAATCTCGCTACTCTTGATATCATTATTGTTTTTTGTTACACAATCGCTACTCCAAATAGGATCGTAATTAGTACGAGAAAAGTCAAATGTTACTGTCATTGATACTGACGGTTGACATATAAATTTTATTTTTCTATTGTCTGTGTTTGCTGTGTGAGCCTACAATTATAGTTATCTGTGGCCTGAGCCATAAGATGCCATTACTTTATAAAAAAAATAACTTCATATCGATTTAATAAAATATTAATTTGAGAATTATATATTATAGAAATTCAATGTATTTTCCTTTTTTTATAACCTATCAATCGATCTTCCAACACGGTTAATAAAAATACATTTTAATGTGATTAACTTCTATTAAAAGTTCAAAATATTTTAGTAATTTTATGTATATTGTACTAATTACATAAAATTTAGTCTTTTTATGCTATAACTGGTACATACATTTGTTCTTCTTATAATAAATACTTTCTCAAAATTATGCTTTATATTTATTTCTTATAAGAATTTATTTGATAAAAGGTGTATAAAAATGTAACACGTATAAAATGAAATAAGGTTGTTTTTGCATAAAATATATTGTATGGTGTTATTCTGGATGTATCGCTCATTATTCTTTATTTATTATTCATTAACTGAAAAGCGGATCGTTATTGCGCCGAAGAAATATTTCAACACAGGGCGCTTTGCCTTTGCAGCATTCTATGTGTCTATGGTCCTTTTTCACGACTGTTTTGGATAGTTTACCTACCTTGCTTATTTCGCCGATTTTTCGGTATAACAGTGGAATATGTATATGATTTAACATCTATTCTGTACTGTAATGTACAATAATGTGTAACAGTTATAGTTGAGGTCATTTTCTTCAATAGAATACCGCAAAACGCCAGTTCAGCCATTTACATGAAAGGTAAGTACAAAAAATTGGTACCTCGATATTTTTTGTTTTGCTATAAAGTGATAGTTTCACTCAAATGACAAGTACTTGCTGATTTGTAAACAATACAGCAGTTTACAGTGTTTCGTAAGTTTAAGTTACAAGAAAATAGTGAGAAATTATGCATGTATCGTCGTATAATACAGTTTGTATGTATACTATTGCCGCTATTTTGTACTATATTTGTGTATGTATAGTGATTCGTATAACCCGACCGAATTGAGTGTGCGTGCTCAGGGCCGTCGGATACGTTCCGTTCATCCCGGGGTATATTGTTCGCAACGGCATATTTTAACGAAAAATATGTTGCTGACCATTTAATATCGGTTATTATGTTGTACATTGAAGAAATAATAAAAAATATACATATCCACTATAAATAAGTGTTAACTTATAGGACTAAAAATAATCGAAAGTTCAGAAACGTTGTCGATTGGCTGTACGTCAATGTATCCCTTCTATTTTAAAAAAGATGATTGCAATTTTTTACTCTGTGGTTTTTACTTTATTTTTATTGTTTTTGATAAAAGCCCGCATTTTGTATTGCGTGATATAATATTTCGCGATATACAAGTTCTATAATCTATTTCGATGGAGTCCGTGTGTGTTTAATTCTTATACTGTCGGTTTTCCGCATTCCGACGTACTTGCGATGCTATTGATCTGTGAACGTAAATATAAACCGTAGCATAAAATGGCGGACTCTATGCCTATATGCGATGTCCTGAGCGAGGCGATGGAATATTTGTCAAAACTCGGGACGAACATACGCATTCGTTCCGAAAATCTTCGCGAGAAGCGAATACGTAGAGAAAAGCTGAGAAACACCCACGCCATTCACAAGGCGGTGGATAAAGTGCTCCTCATTTGTGAATTGTCAAAAAAATCTATCGAAAATGTCGAAATCGGAGTCAAGAATTTGTTATTACAAATGGAGAAGACGGGTTCTTCTTTCGGCCCACCTCCAAGAACCCGAGAGAGTGACGTGAAGTTTGAGTATTTTGTATACGAGTCGCGCAGGTTAAAAATACGCGATAAGATTACGGTGGAACACTACACTTCTGTAAAAGTTGTATCTACATCTATGACAATGTCCATGTTGGAGAAGTACCCGGTGTACCACAACTGCAAATTGTACCGATTAAGGAAGAGAAAGAAAAGGGAGCTGATGTCCAAGTTTGATGACCAGTTGAATACAAATGGAATGGCAGCTGAAGAGAGCATTTTTGAAACAAAACACATGACATTAGATGAACCTAATGCTATGGAGCCGATGCAGATTTGTGAAGTAATGGATAATGTAAATGAAGATGGTGGTAAAAGTACAAATGAGTCGGTACCATTGGCAACAGATGTTCCTATGCAACCTAAACGGAATATTAAGAAAAATGAAGATTCTGACAGTAATTCCGACAGTAACTCTGATAGCAAACATAAAAAGAAAATGAAGCATAAGAGAAAAAAAAAGCATCGGAGGGTTAGGGATGACAGTTCAAACAGTGATAATGATCAAGAATCTACTGAAAAATATGATAAAAAGAGACATCTTCATACGAAAAGATTAAGTAGCCACGATGATTCATACATGAACAGAAAGAAATATACTGACGAGGAAAATGCAACTGAAGAAATTACACAGGGTGTAACAAAAACTGAGGGTGGTGATGAAATAGTTAAGCCTATCATCAAATGTGTAAGTCTTAGTAAGCTACTCAAACCAGAAAATATTAAAAATACAAATACTGAAACTGGTCACTCGTCAAAAAGCAAAAGAAGGGAGGAGCAAAGGGGGAGGAGAAAAGAGGTAAAGCATAAAAGACTCAAAAGATTAGATACATCAGAAGAAGAAGATGAAATTGAAGATGAATATGCATATTGGGCTAGAAAAAGAAAAGAAGTAAAAAAATTCAAGCCTAAAAAGTTTCATATAAACATAACAAGATTGCCTGAAATTACTCCTGCTCTTTTAGAAAATTATAATGTTAATAAAATTACTCATAATGGTACAGTTTTATGTGAAATAATGAACAACACTGAAAAAGAAAAAAGTGACGATGGGAGTAATGACTTTGAACCTTCATCAAAAAAAATGAAATTTAGTAATACCAGTGAAAAAAATTCCAAAGAAAGTGTAGACTTAGATAAAGTTAAAAGTGCATTATTAGATGATTCTGATTCTGATGACACATTTTCTTATAAAAACAACCGTAAAAAGGCAAAAATTGTTGATTCAGACCTCGATGAAAATAATGAGAAACATGATAACATTGCTGAAGAATCACAGCAAAATGAAGTATGTTACAGTGAAGATAAAAGTGAACCAAAGGAGACAGAAATAAAAAATTGTGGTGATAATGATGCTATTAGTGAAATTCAAAACAGCAAAGATGGTGGGTCTCCAAATAAAGAGACATATCAAGACAACAAAGTTGACAATTCATTACTTAGCATAAAAGAAAAAGATGGAAATGTGATGCCACCACTTGCTGAATCAAATTGTGAAATTTCAAGCAATAAATCAAAAAAAAGTAATGTATTAGAATCTGATACATTATTATGTGCACATGAACATAACACACAGGCACAAAATGAAATACAAAAGGAGATCGACTCTCAACAAGAGGATTGTGATAACAATCTAGCTGACATTAATGGATCTAATTGTGCAAAAAAAGTATCTGTTGAAAGCTATAGAAAGGTTGAAGAACCACGAAAAATGAAGCATTCCAAATGCAATGAATTTGAAAGTACAGAAAGTAATAATACAAATATGGAAGAAGAAAAACATAAAAAGAGTTCATCTCCAATTAAGTCGGGTAGTGAGATGGCTTTAAAAAAAAACAATAAAGAAACATCAAAAAACTTAGAGAATGAAGTAGACTACATGTCTAATATTGGTCGCAAAAGTAAGAAAAACAATGAAAAAAATAGTTGTGAGGAAAATGAATCTGGAACTGAAATGGGAAACAGCAAAATAACACAGGAAAAAGATAAAAAACCCTCCCATTCCTATAAATCAGAATGTAAATTAAAAGAACCACATAAAAAAAAAATTAAAGCCACTGGGGAAACAATTGCTTCTTCAGACAAATCATATTGTGATTCACAAGACCTGGATAGTGAGAAAGGCCCTGGTAATTCGAAAAAAACATTACTTGAAGAATCCCATTGCCAAATGGGCTTAGAGAAAGATAAACAAGAACTAGTTAAACCCTCTGCTCTGAATGAGTCAGACTCTGATTCACATAATGAAAAAGAGAAAGAAGATTCAAATAAACTTAAATCTTCATCACTCGAGGAGTCAGGAAGTCAAATGCAAATTGGTAAGAAAGAGCAAGGTAATACTGAGGAAAAAAAAAACTTAAAATCTTCCTTGCTTGAGGGAACACATAGTGAATCGCAAGTTGGTAAGAAAGACCGAGGTGATGCCATGAAAGCAAAAAGATTAAAATCTCCCTTGCTTGATGAGTCAGACAGTGAATCGCAAATTGGTGAGAAAGAACAAGGTAATACTGAGGAATCAAAAAGCTTAAAATCTGCCTTGCTTGACGAGTTACACAGTGAATCACATGCTGGCAAGAAAGAGCAGGGAAATACTGAGGAAACAAAAAACTTAAAATCTACCTTGCTTGAGGAGTCAGACAGTGAAACGCTAATTGGCGAGAAAGAGCAAGGTAATACTGAGGAAACAAAAAACTTAAAATCTGCCTTGCTGGAGGAGGAATCGAATATTGGTGTGAAAGAACAAGGTAATACTGAGGAAACAAAAAACTTAAAATCTTCCTTGCTTGACGAGCTAGACAGTGAATCACAAGCTGGCAAGAAAAAGCAAGGCAATACCGAGGAAACAAAAAATCTAAAATCTACCTTGCTCGAAGAGTCAGACAGTGAAACGCAAATTGTTGAAAAAGAGCAAGGTAATACTGAGGAAACAAAAAACTTAAAATCTTCCTTGCTCGAGGAGTCAGACAGTGAATCACAAATTGGTGAGAATGAGCAAGGTAATACTGAGGAAACAAAAAACTTAAAATCTGCCTTGCTGGAGGAGGAATCGAATATTGGTGAGAAAGAGCAAGGTAATACTGAGGAAACAAAAAACTTAAAATCTACCTTGCTCGAGGAGTCAGACAGTGAAACTCAAATTGGCGAGAAAGAGCAAGGTAATTCTGAGGAAACAAAAAACTTAAAATCTTCCTTGCTTGACGAGTCAGACAGTGAATCACATGCTTGCAAGAAAGAGCAAGGTAATATTGAGGAAACAAAAAACTTAAAATCTACATTGCTTGAGGGAACACACAGTGAATCGCAAGTTGGCGAGAAAGAGCAAGGTAATACTGAGGACACAAAAAACTTAAAAACTTCCTTGCATGACGAGTCAAACGGTAGATCACATGCTGGCAAGAAAGAGCAAGGTAATACTGAGGAAACAAAAAACTTGAAATCTACCTTGCTTGAGGAGTCAGACAGTGAAATGCAAATTGGCGAAAAAGAGCAAGGTAATACTGAGGAAACAAAAAACTTAAAATCTGCCGTGCTTGACGAGTCAAACAGTCAATCATATGCTGGCAAGAAAGAGCAAGGTAATACCGAGGAAACAAAAAACTTGAAATCTACCTTGCTTGAGGAGTCAGACAGTGAAATGCAAATTGGCGAGAAAGAGCAACATAATACCAAGGAAAAAAAAAACTTAAAATCTACCTTGCTCAAGGACTCAGACAGTGAATCGCAAATTGGTGAAAAAGAGCGAGGTAATAACGAGGAAACAAAAAACTTAAAATCTTCCTTGCTCGAGGATTCAGACAGTGAATCTCAAATTGGCGAGAAAGAGCAAGGAAGAAATACTGATGAAATTAAAAATTTAAAATCTTCCTTGCTCGAGGAGTCAGACAGTGAATCACAAATTGGTGAGAATGAGCAAGGTAATACTGAGGAAACAAAAAACTTAAAATCTGCCTTGCTGGAGGAGGAATCGAATATTGGTGAGAAAGAGCAAAGTAATACTGAGGAAACAAAACACTTAAAATCTACCTTGCTAGAGGAGTCAGACAGTGAATCGCAAATTGGTGAGAAAGAGCAAGGTAATAACGAGGAAACAAAAAACTTAAAATCTCCCTTCCGCGAAGAGTCAGACAATGAATCACAAATTGGTGAGAATGAGCAAGGTAATACTGAGGAAGCAAAAAACTTAAAATCTTCCTTGCTCGAAGAGTCAGACAGTGAATCGCAAATTGGTGAGAATGAGCAAGGTAATACTGAGGAAGCAAAAAACTTAAAATCTTCTTTGCTCGAAGAGTCAGACAGTGAATCACAAATTGGTGCGAATGAGCAAGGTAATACTGAGGAACCAAAAAACTTAAAATCTTCCTTGCTCGAAGAGTCAGACAGTGAATCGCAAATTGGTGAGAAAGAACAAGGTAATAACGAGGAAGCAAAAAACTTAAAATCTTCCTTGCTCGAGGAGTCAGACAGTGAATCTCAAATTGGCGAGAAAGAGCAAGGAAGAAATACTGATGAAATTAAAAACTTAAAATCTTCCTTGCTCGAGGAGTCAGACAGTGAATCGCAAATTGGTGAGAAAGAGCAAGGTAATATTGAGAAAATAAAAAACTTAAAATCTTCGTTGCTTCAAGAGTCAGACAGTGAATCACATGTTAGTGAGAAAGAGCAAGATAATGATGAGGAAATAAAGAAATTAAAATCGTCCTTACTCGCGGAGTCAGACAATGAATCGCAAATTGGTGAGAAAGAGCAAAGTAATACTGAAGAATTAAAAAACTTAAAATCTTCCTTGCTTGAGGAGTCTGATAGGGAATCACAAGTTGGTGAGAAAGAGCAAGATAATACTGAGGAAATAAAGAACTATCTTCTTAATGGTTCAGATGACTCAAAGGATGAAAATGAAATGGACAGTGCCAAGGGACAACAGGATTTAGACCAGGTCAAAAATTCCCTTCTTGATGAGTCTGATTGTGAATCGGGGAACCAAGTCAAATCTGAACCAGTTAATGAGACAGTCCAAGAAACCCAAGAAGGTGTTCAACCAGCTGAATGTATGGACACTGAAATAGTAAAATCTAGTCTTCTCAAAGATTCATCTGATGATCATTCTAAAACCCCAAAAAAAAGAAAAAGTTTCAGTGGTGGTTTACCTCCAAAGTCAAAAAGAAAACATATAATGGAGAGTATGTATGCTAAGAAAATGCTACTAACCTACCCCTCAAGTTCGGATACAGAAGATGAGCAGTTAAAAAATGTATTGAAAGAAATCAGACACTCTCTACTAAAGGGTGTGTCGTCTGATGAAGAGCGACAAAATAAGACTAGAAAGAATTATTCTAAGTTAAATCAAGATGCATCATCATCTAAAGGAAATGAAAAAAGGCGATGTTCAACAGATTCAGAACAATCTTCTGAAGATGTCCCTAAGAAGAAAGCTACTAAACATAATCAATCAGATAGTGACTCGAAGGATACTAGTAGCAAGGAGTCAGCACATGGAAGTATCAGTGATAATTCCAGATTTAATAAGGTTAGGATCTAAATACCTTTTTTAAGGAATATTATATAAACAGCCATATTATAAATAATGCATTTTTGATTGTCTATTGAGTGTCTTCGTATAACTTTCAATATAGTTATTTTAAGTGCAATATTATAAATAAAGTTACTAGTAGACTAAGCTTGACTCTGTTACTAATTGAATATTCATTAGAAACATTTATGACATTAAAGGATGCTAAATAACAAGTATTTTTACTGAAATTCCATTATTTTATGTTTTTCCAAAAGGATTCAATAATTGGGCACTTCTGTTAATTCAAGTTAAGAGAAGAAAGCTTAGGTCCGTTCATATTAATGTGATAATTCGCCTAAAATCTGAGTAAAAACAAGAAATAAAATAATTTCCAGATGGGCCGCTCTAGAGCTACACCAGGTGGTAGCTGCAGCCAAAATTCAGATACCCCGGATGCACATGATAAAGAAATTGATGGGTAAATATTTTGCATAAAGCAGGAATATATTTGTATTGCAACCACTGGGCTGTGATGATATTAGAACCACTGACTCCAAAATTGAAAAAAATATATTATACTTCCTGAAAGAGAAATAATTCGTCATAAGTTGTGGAAAATAGTATACATATAAACTTGCTCCTTATAATATCTAAGATTAACATATTTGCAGGAACTTAAAAGGTTGTCTCTGATTTAAATTTATATAAAAACAAAGTATCAAATTACTCATTCTGTGCATTACAATATATGTTTAAAAATCTCAATAGTTAGTCTCTACAGGGACAATACGAGCGTCGCAGATTGTGATATCTTTTGTTCTTCTATGCTCTTCTCTTAAGGGTGACAACTTAGACAATACCACATATCAAAAATACACCAAACCTTATAGGTTAAAAAGACTGAAGCCTCAATTAATAAGTAAGCAAATCGGTAAGTAATGGTGTTGGAGAGGGCATGCCTGTTGACAACTTCAAAATGTTGTGAATTTATATATTTTGACTTAAATGCATCCTGGTTTTAGAAGGTACTTTATGAAAGTGGTATCAAAATGGGTGTGGTTCTAAATTTAAGAAAAAAAACAAGCAAAGCAAGTAGTAATACATATATTATTGAAAAAATGTTTTATATCAATGTACATATGGAAAATAAGTTTTAAATTGTGTCCATCATAATTTGGCGTCTGGAATTTATCCGATTAGATACTTATAATTTAATTCATGAGAAACCTGTTTATATCATTTTTTATAAACAGACCATTAATAACCAATTAACCATGAAACCATTAATGATCTATAATATATAAACATCCAATAAACTGATCTAATTCTGCAATTAGAAGACAATAATAACATGCCAAAATATTAATGGGACATGTTCATTCTCATCCTTAACATTACTAGAGATGGTTATTAAGATGGATTTCACGAATTGGTGTGAAAATTGGTGTGTCGGCCTGAATGAAGATATGGTAGCCATCATTCATCATTATCAACGGCACATTACTCCAAACAAACCATGGGCTTCATTATTTATTAAACATTTTCAATATTAATACTCAAGCTTACTACAATTCTAGAGGTTGAGTGCAGGTAGGTATTTCTGACACTATAATAATAATGTATTGGTAATTTGTTGTAATATAATATTTGTAAGAATTATATAAGCACTTTAAAAGGTACATGCATAAAATCTCACTTTTAATGATAATGGATTTTTAAAAGATATTTAACTTAATTACTTTTATAATAATTACTTTAATTACGTCAATAAGTACAATAAAATAATATAAAAAATAAAAAAAAACCCTATTGCAAAAAAGACATTTAAAATAGGTAATAAAAACACTAATAGGCAATAGACACTAAAAACAAGATTCAGAATAGAAAACTAGTATTAAATAAACTGTAAACAAAGTAAACTCTGCTTGGGTTTAACAAAGCTGTTTAATTTATATTATGAGCTGAAAGCCTTAGTTAAATATCTGCCTTAAGTTTAGTAGCTGACAGGACCCATCGATTTCCTTTTGATTTATAGTCTGCAATTGGGAATAGGGATAAGTATAACGATACCTCAACTGTCGAAATCAATCCAGCCTTTTAGAAGATGAGGTGATAAATATTTTTTCAAACAAATATACATACAAGATACGCGCGAAATGCCTTCCTTGTCAGTCGGGTAAAAAAAAATGAAATTTTGCAACCAAAATACAATTATATATTTTTTTAGCTGCTGCAGGAAACTTGTTATGCCAAATTAATTATAAAATTGCGATAACAAATGGTGGTCGGTGGGGGATGGGTGAAAATTTTAGGTTATAAGCATTTTTCGATGCCATTCATAAAAAAATAATTTAGGGGTATGGAAATAGTCTACGACCTATTAAACCCACTAAATATACACATTTTTTAATAAAAATCGATCAAGCCTTTTCGGAGGAATTTGATAACAAACACCGTGACACCAGATTTTTAAATATTGGATATTCTATCATGTCCATAATGAGTAAGTAATGAGAAAGTAGAAAGTATAATTATTCATGTGACGTGGGGGTAAAGGAGATGAATACCTGCCGATGTTCGAGTTCTTGGCCATTTTCAAAATTTTAGGAATAATACAATCACAAATCAAGATATTTTATCAATCTGTTATATTTTTGGGTGTGTATCTCACTATGACATAGTATTATAACTTAATTTGTTATTTAATTTAATCATTTAAATTCATCAAATATAAGTAGGTACCTAATATTGTAAAAAAAACCGGCGATATGCTTAAGAACCAATATGCTGTATCAAGTAAGTATGTTTATTATGGAAATATTTTGCAATTTTACAAAAAACGAAACGAAATTAACGATATGGACAGTTACAATTCATAGACAAATCTGTGTGGCTTCAGTGCCTAAAAAGTTATACAAACAGAACACAGAGTGGATAATTCTTTAAGTTACTTTTTGATGATTTGATGTGAAACGTCACCAAGATTTGGACTCCTCCTCCACTTGTTAAACCATGTCTCACTTGAACGACTTTCTCCCCTTCATATGCCTGGGCTAGGCGCAGGACCTAGGTGGACCACTAAATAAAATTGTTAAACATTTTGTTTTATATATTTTTTGACACAATATAGATTTTATTTAAGTACTTTTAATAAAATAACTTGTTTTTACTTGTATCTATTATTATAAAAATTAAATTATAACTTCTTGTGACTTGACCACGACTATGTGACCCCAATGGCGCCAAAGCTGGATCCGTTCTTGTTCATATGTGATGTTATTTATATGTCGCACCATCGATTTGAAATATCACAGGATTTTATTGGATAAAATTGTTTAAAGATGACGTGTTACAGAAAATGACTAGTGGAAGTAGTGACGTTTTTTGCAACATTTTTCGTTGATATTCCGCTTCTACTGGTTGTAGCGTAATGTTATATAGCCTTCTTCAATAAATAGGTAATCCAACACCAAGAATTATTCAATTCGAACCAGTAGTTCCTGAGAGCGAGTGCGACCAAACAAACTCTTCAACTTTATAATATTAGATAAGTAAGATTCCTACATTGTTAAATTTTAAAGATACACTTGTTTACTTGTAGACATACTCTGGTCTATCACATTCGTCACAACAACTCTGCCCGTGACCATTTGATCAAAGCTGTGGTCACCGCTCGCATTTTTCCTTTTCTATATTAAATTATTTTACTTTAGTCGAGAGTCAATTTAGATAATTATGTATAATCGTATTATAATTACAAGTACAAAAGACGTTTCCTATGCGTTTTCATTACAAGTAGCGGTGGCTGAGACTAGTTTGATAAGATTGAAGTAGGTATTGTAATAATATAAGTACTAGTTTACAAACATACAACAATACAATACGTCTTAATTAATATTCTATGTGCAAGTTAATTTTCCTTAACTGAAACAACGTTTAATATCTTCGACTGTGGTAAACCAATTCTTATGTGTTGGGTGAATCTTTGTATTTGTTCTTTACTTCTCTATTGTTTTTCGGGTTTATGTGAGTGAAATACGTAGTAACCGTGTGTGTAAACGGTACAGACAAATGCTGTAATTAAAAGCGTCGTTAGAATTGTTTTCATATAATCCAAAAATGTAATCTTGCTCGGAAATTAAATCAATCGAAAAGTCAACGTCATTATAAGAAAGCACACTGTAAAGTTTTCGGTGATATTCACTGAAGACGAGTTGATATTGATCATTCCCTTCTAAATGTTAGAATTTGAAACAAATGTTTCACCGATAAAGGATGTGAATTTGAAACAAATGTTTCACCGGTAAAGGATGTTTCTAAAAAGAAGTTCGTTACGAGTAAATGATTAATTGTTCCAATTTTAATTGCGATACGTAGGCTGATCAACCTAAAGTCACTGAAGAAGGCGCACCGGCGTCGCGACTCCACGTCATCGGACCACACACAGAGCACGAGGTCCAGTCGGAGAAGGAGGATGGCGAAGGCCGGCGGGCTGATCAGCAACGAGGGTTTCCTCCAGGCGGAGAGCAGCTCTGATGCTGCCTCGATATCCGGCAGCGATCACGCTGACACCGCTGATGTTGAACAAGAAGGTAGGCTGTCCAGAGATGGGTAAAGTTTTTATTTTCCTAGTTTAGCATAACATAACAAAATTGACTAATCATATATAACGATTTTCCTCGCTTCCTTGTATATATAGCTGTAGAAGAAATATTAATTTCTCTCCCTATTTATGTAGGCAATTTTTTTTTTGTAGATGCTTAAGGCTTCATAGGAACACAACCGATTTTTTTATTGTTTAAAGTTAGCAAACAAACGTGCAGTTTACCCGATGGTAAGTGGTCATTGCCGCCCATGGACATGTAATACGCCCCAAGTATCTACGATTGGAACAGTCCAACTTCAGGTACAGACCTGAAGTTAGCCACAAGATGGGTGATACTAACCATAAGGACTAAGATGTTCGCCTCGTGTGTAAGTATAGCTGGCAACCACGCCTCTACAAGACGGAAACACTTCAGGGGATTATGGGGGTGGCGGTGGTACCTCGGTTGATTTACAGGGATTCTCCCACTTGGCGAATTGTCTGCTCCAGAATAGAATTATTAATGTTTATTTCTTTGATACACTCTATTGCTAAATGGTACATTGGCAACATCATAGGCTATTTTTTAGGTCGGAAGCCTAAATAAAGTTTCAACACAATGTCTTTGTTCATGCAGTATTTTTTTGGCTGGTGTTGTGTTTCCATTAATCTATATAATAATTTGTTTTAAATCAGAAATGCCGCGAGTGAAGCTCTCAGACCTCAACGGTGACAGCATCGGCCATCTCGCTAAAGACGATCTGTTGGGGGAGAGCGATACGTCCATGTCGCATGATGAGAAAAGGGTAAGGAAAAGGCATAGTAATAACAACAGTAATAGTAGAATCTTAGACTGGTCATGCCTGCCATACTATCTTGTACTATAGGTGTTTTCTCCGAGTTCAATTATATCGTATTTGAGGTTGATAACAGATGCATTGCTACGCTTGAGGACTAAAATGTTTGCCTCGCGTTTAAGTATAGCCGGGAACCACGCCTCTCCACACCGAAACACAATTAATTGCTTGACGGAGGATTATGAGGGTGGCGGTGGTAACTCCCCGGTTGAACTACATGACTTCTACCACCTGGCAAATGACAAATGTCCATTAGAAGACAATGAGCACTTTAACATTTGGATATTTGCAATATATTTTGATTGAAAGTGTATATGTTTTACACAGTATGTCCAGTATATAGACCATAACCACACTATTCGTTTGAAACACCCATTCCTAGCAGTTGGAAATAAATGAGTTGTATGATGATATCAATACGATACTTTTCATTGAATCTGTCAAATTACTTTTTACTTGTAATCTATTTTTCCAGAATAAAAACAAGTATATGTTTATTCCAGGATTACAAGAAGGGAGACGATACTGATGATGACAAGTAAGTCTTACTCTTATATTATTTGAATCGTCATAGTTAAAATAGATGCAATTCATATTTATTTGGTATCGTTGAATAGAGGAAAAAAACTTTGTTTATATAAAGTATTGTGATCTTATTCTGTAAGTACTAAATACATTTCTAAAGCTCAGAGTTATGACAACAAAAACTGACTTTTATAGAAAAATTTTCGCTCCCTTGATTTACATTTTAAGTTTATTCCATACAAACAAATCTTATCTGTTTATAATATTAGTGTAGAATTGTAGATATATAAGATGGCATTACTTATTCACTTAAATACTAACTCCATCGTTGAATAATCCAGCGTTAAGTCGAAGCGTCGTAAAGCGCACGCCATTTCATCCGATTCGGAGGCGGGTTCGTCCAGAAGGAAGGACCACTTGAAGCTGAGTGACTTCGAGGACTCGGAGGACGAGAGCTCGGAGCCGGTGAAGAGCAAGCGGAAGAAGAAGGGCAATGATAGCGATGCGTCAGGATCTTCGTCCACGGATGGCACGTAAGTGGTTTTTCTTTATTAAACAATATTAAAAACACAAATTCATACCAGTGGAGTAATAATAACGTAGCAAGTTGACAAAAGGCAACGGGCCCCAAGCCAGGTGAGGCCCACGATCAGAGAGGGCCGTGAGCATAGGAGGATTGTAACATTTGTTATTACAACAATTACTTATTAATTTATTATAAGTTGTGCGCAAGCAAACATGAAAAACACACGAATTGAGATTTTTTTCCCGCCAAAACAAAAAAGACCGTCCACGGGGAAGGGAAGGGCTCCATCTGATAAATTTGCCACGGGCTTCAAGCGATATAGCCACCGATCAAAATACACACATATGCACGCAAACATATACTTATGCGCGCACATATGCACAAAAGTAAGGACATGCACCACGCACATGTGAACGCAAATATTTGCATCTTAAGAGCTATCTTTGTAATAGCGTAGTAGTATCTTTCAAAGAGAAACATAGAGACATTTAATCAAAATAGTTCAAGTGGCAAAATAATATATTTGTTGTAGCAAAAAGAAGCGGCGACGAATAAAGAATATGGACGACAGCGATGCGTCCGGGTCGGACACGGAGAATGAAGGCAGAAATAAGCACGGCAGGAAGAACATCCGTAAGGTAATGATACATTGAGGATGCCTTTAGAAATGATGCTGATATATGCTCACTTTGTAATTCTGACTATCCACTAAATTATGGGGCTCCTTATATCAAATACTATGAAAGGAACTGTTTCCATAATCAAGGATTATCATTTTACCATCTTGACTTCCACTAAGTATTTATTTATAGTTTTTCTTAATAACTTTCTTAATTATAGTATTTCATCTTTCTACAAATGGAATTCTTTTTTTATAGCTATAGGTAGGACAGTTAAACCAATATGAATATGTAACATATTTTATAAATGTTTTCAGGTGATGAGTAAGAGCCAACTAGAAGAAGCGACAAAGAAAGCAGCTAGAGAGGAGAAAGAGAGGATTGCTCGTATCACGGAAAGACAAAAATTGGTAAGGTTTTATTTAATAATATTCAATGATATATTTAAATAATTTCTAATAATTCTTTTATACACACACACATATCTTCACGCCTAATCCCTAACGATGTAGGCAGAGAGTATCGATTGCCAAATGGCACGGTTCTGACATACTTGCCTAGCTTCTTCCACTTTCATAACTC
>DWNR01000434.1:0-19972 GCA_018250455.1 Polygonus leo | reverse complement strand
CATCTAATTTCTTGTGAAAACTTTACGTAAATTAACAGAACACGATATTGATATGCAACTTAAATATATTTTGATGCTTATTTTGGTCTTATTGCAACAATGTGTGGGTAAGTTTATAAATATATTAAACTGGTTATAATATACCTTAATATGTATATATATTTTAACGTTTAAATTTTAAGCACAAATTGCCAATGATCAGGTAACCGATAATATACCCAATGGCGCAATTGCGGATGTACTACAGAAAATCTATAAAATATCAGAGAATACTTTTGCAAATGCGTCTTACGAGGATAAATTAGAGATGTTAAGAAAAGTTGAGAAAAAACTATCACAGGAAGCTAAGACATTAGGTAAGAAGGGACAAACGTATGTGAAACTCATTATGAAAGGTATAAAAGCAAGAGTTTTTGAAGATATTAACAGCAAAGCTACAAAAGATACACAAGTAGAAATTCCGAGTAATGTTGATTCAAATGTTCCTGAATTTGAAGAAAATAACAAGATTTTTGACGATAAACTTTTAATGAAAGTTGCCTTTGAATCGTTCAATGAAAATAAACTAAACAATGATAACCAAATTGTAAATAATGTCGAAAAAACAAAAAACAATGATGAAAATATTCACGTTGATGCTATGGAAAGTCAATTGCGGCATATGGATACTAATAGCAGTGTGATTAATAATGTTGCTGATAATAATAATCTTCATATAAATCAAGAATCAACTACGGAACGTTTTATTCAAAGCTTTACACCAAGTTATGAATGCGACGGTACTTTAGACCGTATTTGTATGAATATTAATCATATGAGATTACTAAAATGTCGCTTTGATGATACAGAAGTGCCTATTGCAAAATTATGTGATGGTTCAGTGGATTGCGTAGATAGAACCGATGAAAAATTCTGCACATCACAAGGTTTCTAAAATATTTCAGTTTGTTTAGTAAATATTAAACTATACCAAATCTCAATATAATCTTATCTTTTGCAGTGACAGAACGAGTGCACAACGCAATAGAAATTATTTCCGAAGTTGAACAATCTTTTGCACTAGGTTGCTTTCCAAATCACACAAAACAATCAATTATGACATCTCAAGTTATAACTTTTCGTAGTATACTGGAGGCTCACGAAGCTTTTGTAGAAAAGTACAAATATTTAAACTCGTCTCTTTTACCGAATAGCGAATTTCATAAGGGAGAGGACACAGTAAAAAAGACAGTTAATGAAGTATCCCTAATTGTTAATGCACTTGCATTAGGTCTGGATGCTTCTTTATGTTTTAAGCATGCAATAACAGAAGACCTACTAAATGCTCGTAAATTTAATGATTTGCTTAATGACGATTTAGAAATGGACGAAGTTTTAAAGGATCTTGATTGGCCTCCCAAATCATGTAACTGTATTAGGGGTCGCTGTAAAAATATAACTTGCCCCGATAATTGTAAACGAGTTTGTTATCAAAAATACATCTTAACAAGATGGGGATGCGAGTCAATAAATGAAACAGATAATGTACCATTAAATGTCTTATGTGATGGCAAATTCGATTGTTTAGATCAGAGCGATGAAAAAGATTGTGTTACTGGTAAGTGTAAATAACTTGTGTAATTCTTAAATTGTAATCGAAAAATTAATAAGTATTTTCATAACTTCCAGTGACGAGTTTTGCGAAGTTTGAAGCTCATAAACTCTTCAAAAATATATTAGTCCTGTTATCCGGAAAAATAACATCAAACGAATACTCACAAATACGAAGTTTGCTCCTAACTCTGCATAACTCTATAGAAGAATTACAAAAATCATGTACGACTTCAAAACCTGACCGTAACATCATCAGTAAATTAAGGAACAAATGTTTTTCTGCTATGAGTTCTGTTTATTTGGGAGCAGTTGCTAAGTCTTCTTTACCTAAAGAAGTAGACGAAATATACTTCTTCCTGTTATCATTGAATGAAGAAATTGTGAATGCTCTTAAACGTTCCAATTCTGGAAACGCAAGAATTATTTCAAAAATTACGTGCTTTTGTAAAAATGAAGAATGTTCTATGCCTGTTTGTTCTAGAAAATGTATCAGATCATGCATAGCTGAACCAAAGATTACTAGATATTATTGTGAAAAATCTAACAAGTCTATATCTTTGGATAATATTTGTAATGGTGTGCCAAATTGTCCTAAAGGAGAAGATGAGATAAATTGTAAGAAAGGTAAAAAATATGTTTGTAATACAATTAACACTATTATTTTTTATATAATACGAAATCAATGAGTTTAGTCATTAAAAACACTTAAGGTGTTTTGATGAGGACATTTTCATTGTGGAAATTATTTACTTGTTGAATAAGTATTATTATACTTCCTGATGCAATTTTCTGTAGATATATGTCGACGGCATCACTTAAGCCTACTACATCACGGTTTAGATAGAATTGGGAAGAAACAAGAAGGAACAGCTATGGGTGAATTGCTTTCAACTTGGAAAACAAAGGTAATATTTTTCAGATCAGATCAGAGATCAGAAATGCGTTACCACTAAGATGTTCGCCTAAGACTAAGATACTAAGACTAAGATGTTCGCCTCGCATTTAATTATAGCCGGCAATCACGCCTCTCCATACCGAAACACAATAAATTCACGGCGGATTATGAGGGTGGCGGTGGTACTTCCGCGGTCGAACTACATGAGTTCTAGTTACCACCTAACAAATGATAAACCAGTTTTTATGTTTTTGCAACTAGAATTGCCGATGTCATCACCTCTTAAAAAATCCGTAATTCAGTATCTCTTTCAGTCGGAGAAACGCAGTTGTCAATAATAGTAGTAGTAGTAGTCAAATAGGATTTGGGGCATATTTAGAGTTGATTGAAAAGTAAGGGCAATCAAATTCCAGTGAGAGCATATAAGTGTATAATCTGTCTCAATGTCTCATGCGCAATTTCCTTCGTCTATTTACATGTTTGTTGCTTCTATAATTTGCCCCGTGTAGTTTGCCAGAGGGAGTACCATCATCATCTTCATAATTCTCTGTAAAAGCAAACACATCATTCGCACAATTTCGTTACCTTTCTTCTAGACCAAATTCCTAATTGCAGGTTACATCCACGATAGTGATTGCAGAAAGTAAAAATCGCCCAACTCATGCCACAATGAAAGCAGTTGTTAAAGATATGCTTAGTGATTTAGTGGATACATACGGTGCTTTAGAGGATTACAGAAGAAACAATGAATATGCATTAGACGAATTTGTGAACATCGCCAGACATATTATGGATTACTTGAGATCTTGCAATAATTAAATAAGTACACTCATATACATAATCTGTGTTTATTTCTATTCAAACTAAGTTCAAACAATGATATCCTTATAGTCATTCATATTGCAGTTTCTTTCAAGGTTTGGTACTTGAATTCCAGGCGTGCACCTCTGATTTTGCTAGACATTAGGTTTCCCTTGCTTTTTGATAACGGAATAGATCGTGAAGAAAACTATACCTTGTATTGTGACTGACATGGACACAGGTCTTTTATTTTTTATTTACTAATTGTGTTAATACAGTCTTTCAACTTCATGTGTTATTTACAAACATTGATATAAAGAAACAATAACAAAATTTAAGTATTGATAATAATGTACATTCAATAAGATGATTACTCTTCGGACGTAGATATATCTGGTGTAACGTGTTATTATAGCGAATTATTATGGATGTTCATATTCCATTGTATGGAATATAAATAAATAGTTGACGCGTAAAATATGTAAAAATACGAATAGCTAATGTAAAACTGAAATTTGCTTTCAGGTGTACGAATTTATTAATATTTTTTGTGACTACAGTATTACCTACAAATGAAGAAGATCAGGTCAAGAATTCGAATCAATTCCGATGGTTAGAATCTGATAATCGTTTTGACTGTATTGTTGGTATCACAGCAGACGACAAACCTATTGGTATAGGGGTCCTAGTTTATGAAGAATACATTATAACATCAGCAAATCCTTTAGAACAGCATTTACAAAAAAGCAACAAAGATTCCGACCAATATTCTGATCCAAATAATAAAATTAAATTTCACGTCATTGATGAGGCTTTTGACAAGAGCAAAGTACTGACGGTCCGTGGAATTTCTGGTAATATTGCTAATAGAAACGATGTATGGATAAGAATGGGTTTCAACAAAACACATTCACCAATTCACGATCTGATGGTTATTAAAATAGATGAAGCACAAGTAAAGAAACCGCCAGTTTCTGGCAAAAGAGAAGCGTTCTATCTTGCACCTGATTTTAATTCTTATTTTACAAGTGGTTGGACATTCGCGGGTTTCGGATTTGTTGATACTTATCATATTGCAGCTAATAATATGCTAGAAACAACGGTGTATGAGGATTCTGAAGAGATAAATTGTGATGAATGGATACCCAGAGCATGGGGACGATTCATATGTTTGATGAACCTTGAAAAGTTGGAAGGGGTTCAATCTGGGGCACCTTTATTTCACGGAGGTGTTCTTCGTGGTATTGGCAGCTTTGCCCTTCGAAAAGGAAAAGAATACATCCTGGTATTTACTGATTATGAAGTCTATACAAAAAACAGTGTTTATAAAAAGAAAACAAATAAAACAGAGGACGCGGAAACTAAATCTTAACGCTATAGTTATTAATGATACACATACATAAAAAGATATTTCTACGCAACTTTAGTGTAATTAATATTGGCGCAATATTTTACTGGGATTTACTCAAGTCTCGGTAACTATAAGTTGATTGCCAGCTATATTTAGTTATATTAGGTACATATTTCTTTGTAAACTATATAGGTTTATAACCCTATTATTCATATATAACGCTTGAAATTTGTTTAATTTGTTGGTGTTAAGTGAGAACTTTTCAGAATTGTTGGGGTTTTCACTTTTCGACTATTATGGTACTATAGCTTGGTGCTAGATTGCGTGGTGTACCAGAGTGCGCAGAGCATTAATTGAATTACAGTATTTATACAAACTGTTTAAATTGTTTTTATTGAAAACTTTGTTTCAATCGAAATTCAAAAGTATGGTGTCGTTGGTAGCAAATTTGAATAATTTATCGGAAAGCCACTCATAACAAGTCAATTATTTAACGTAAAACATATAATAGATCTAAAAGGTTATTCGGAAAGTAATTTCGTTTTTTCCCGACAGAGGATTTAATTGTATTTTTTCACAGCTAACTTCACACTTAAGTAGCAGTGTCATTATATGTTTTGACAGCTGATATAGCTTGTGTGTGAATAAGTTCAATTGATTTTACGCAGTAGTTTTTGGTCGGTGCCTTTTTAATTATGGAGCAGCATTTTCGTCATATTTTACTTTTTTACTATAGAAAAGGTAAAAATGATGTGTATGGAGAAGATGTGTTGACAATACGCCAGTGCCAGAACTGATTTGCAAAATTTCGATCCGGCAATTTTGATGTCAAAGATGCACCACGTTCTGGAAGGCCGGCAGCAAAGACCAAACATTTTATGAGCGTGGAATCATAATACTACCAGAAAGATGGCAAAAGGTGATGGATCAGAATGTCTTTTATTTTCACCACAAAAATACGAAATTACTTTCCGAACAACCTAATAGTTTATTTAACTTTTTTAACTACAATTAATATCTTTTGGACACTTTTCATATTTGGAAAACTTTAAAATGTATAGAGATCCTTTCCACCATGGCATTACTTGCCAAAGGATTAAATTCCATCCATATTAATTAAATTGAATACCCCTGTTTTCAACATTTTCATTGGAATGGAATTCTAACCGAGGTATTCCCTGAAAGCTTCTGAAATACATCTTTAAAAAAAGACGACGCTAAAAGAGCTCTTTTTGCGTTACCATCAGGTTGCCCGTTTGCCTTATTGCGGGTTTAAATAAAAAAAAAGCAGCAAATGATAAAACTGTTTACAGAAGTGGCTAAGAAACATACAGTTCACTCTAAGTTTTTATTTTGGAGAGTAAGAAACGAGCTTACGGTCCACATGCCGGCCATGAACATTTGAAATTATATATTAACGACAATTACGTTGCTATCTCTGAATACTAAGGTGTTCGCTCGTTTGTATCTATGTTCCCCCCTTTCTAAAACGGAAACACACTAATTGCTTTACGGAGTATTATGAATGTGGTGTTGGTACCTTCCCGGTCGAACTACAGGAGTTCTACCACCTGGCACCCAAAGAGAAGAATTCTTAATACGTTAGTATTCCGAGGAAAAGTAGCAGGAAATTAGATTACATAAGTATAATAGATTATTAAGAGTGTCTATTACACTCTTCAATAACTACGTATCATTAAAGATAAACCAACGTATTTTACTAAATAAAATAGAAATCATCGTTCGCGATCTGAGAGTTTCAATATTTTGAAAATGTCCCAACCGTATTGGCTTCCCAATTTCCCAGGAATCGTGATATTGAAAAATATGTAATAATTCTTTAGTTATTTAATATGTAATAATTGAAAAAAATATTGAAAATAATACATCATTTAAAAAATAATGGTGATCGGAATTTACATTTTCCCTACCTATATCAAATACTAGAATCCTAAGTAATTGCATATCACTATTTGGAGAATCAAGTACAAGTGAAATTCTCAAAAAAATAATTGCGATAGCAGCAAATATAGACAGTTAATCATTTTCGACGTGGTTTTTGTTATCTACCAATCTGTGATTCACCTGTTACTTATATATATCACGTAGTGTATTGTTGACAGTTTGTACGAAGACACGGCGCTGAAAACATGGCAGGTGAGTGGCTGATAATGATTATGATAACGATTTTTGTGAAAGAACTAGAATGTTACGTGGACGTTTGTTTAAAAAGCAATGGCCGTACCTATGTCTTACATTTGGATTTTGGTCTAGTTGGGTCCTTTTGATGTTTGTTGTCTACTAAATTATCGAATATTTGACTGGGAAAATTAAGAATAGTTTCGGTTTGGAAATTAAGAGGTACTTTTCTGATATTGAATTTATAGAATTAGTTGTTAACAATAATTAAGTAGCTATAATTTTATCTATCATAATATAATTACTATAGTGATACTTATATATTTTTTTAAACCATCATTTTTTCTTAATTTTTAAATTCCCCTTTGAGTTCGTTATATGTTTGTCCTATGCTTTATTTTTAATCGATCAAGAACTTCCCGAATAAACGTCATCAAAGAATGTAATAATCAAACAAATAAAAGAATCTAACTTTTATGGTGTAAATATTTATTTACTTTTACTATATAATGACATTTTAAAAATAAATTATGATGTCTATTTGAAAATTACAATAAAATATGGGCAATATTTTTACGTTTTGTATTCAATATCAATAGTATTACTAAAATCAGTGATCTATTTTTATATAAAAGAGACTATCTTCATTTGTTAAGCCGGTTATTATCATGTAAATTGACTAACACGGGAATTGCATCACATATGAAAATCATGGATGCGATTTTCCATTCTCTGTAAAGACAATAACACTTACATTGGCGTGTATAGTTACTTAATATAGATAGATGAGTAGTGTTGACGTGGCTACACTCATGTTAGCTCAAGGTATTATGCTATTGACATACAATGAACTGGTACCTAAGACTTAGAATACTAGCACAGTTCTAGAATGCTATATAAATATAAATAGCACCTAGATATTGAAATTACTCATTATTTTCTCCCGTGACATCTATTTATTCGAAAAGTGTACGCGTAAACGTTTAAGAAAAACTGTTTATGAAAATAATTTTGCAAAATCGATCATTGTTGAAGAAAATATCAGTGGATATGCATAAATAAATAAATAAAACAAACATATAGTTGAACAAAAAATCATTTTTTGGAAGTCGTTTTAAAAGTT
Organism: Polygonus leo; assembly: GCA_018250455.1. Classification (NCBI taxonomy): domain Eukaryota; kingdom Metazoa; phylum Arthropoda; class Insecta; order Lepidoptera; family Hesperiidae; genus Polygonus; species Polygonus leo. The sequence goes on along the minus strand of DWNR01000434.1, from coordinate 12,070 downwards.
GATTTACATTTTTAACAGATATTATCAATTTATTAAAAATAGTAAAAGCGGAACTCTATTAAAATATTTCAGTAAAATGATTAGATATGCCAAAGTCCATAATAAGTTCAAATAAGATTGCTGTGGAATATGGAAATATTTTAAAAACATAATCGTACAAAAGTAATAAATAGGCTTCAACGTCAAGTTAATCAAGTGTTATCTGACTGATAGATAATGGTAATCTAGCCGCTGGAACTGATGCATTGAGGTGACTGGACTACAGGAGTGTTCAGCAAATATTTTGATTCATATCCTCTTTCATTTTTGAGTCATGTGATGTTTATATGCACTAAAACTGATATGCTATCGTTTTTGTTGAAGAATATGATTTTTTTAATTGCCTTCATTTAATTAAAAAGAAGATTAAAAAATGACCTCATATTTCAATTATAGATTTCATAAAAGTTTAAAAATTACCAGAATATGTTATACTTAAACAACATAAGAACAAAACATCTTCCATCCAGTTACTAACACATCATCTTGTAACTTGTGTTACACCAAGAATCCATTAAATGGGATCTAGGTTTGTCGTCATTGTCATAATTTTAGCTTTAACTACCTATCTTGTCAATAGATGCAAGCATATTTTATGAAATTGTAAAGCCAAATCATTACTAACGTATTTTATAGAACTAACTAGGTTTTTATAGGTACTTAACAACAATTAAACAATTATATGTCAATTATGAGTATCACTTGGATCATAGAATTGTTGTGGTTTAACATATGTACTTACTTATATTAAATGGAATCAAATCTATCACCGTTATATCAACCAATAAAATATAGCATCGTTCTGTTCAAATTGATTACAATCATTTTTAATAGATATTATCATTATCAAGTATTGACAAAAGTATTTTTATTGAGGAATATTGTATCTAATGTATGTTTGGCATTTTTTTATCTTATCTTCAATAGCACTGTCATCCACGTAAACAGGTATATCCGTAATTGAAATATTTTGTATACTATATTTGTCACTTTTATTGGTTATGTTTTATTGGTCCTTATTGTTTGTAAAAGAAACATCGTATTGAAAGCGTTCTTATATTTTGTTGCAATTATACAATTAGGGATATAAGGGGTCTTGTCTTGTATAAGTTTAGAGTTCGATTTTACAAGTTAAAATATTTGTCCAGGAAAATATTACGGTTTCGGCGGGCCCCCGCCTCCACCCCATGGATACCCTCCAGGACCACCAGGCCATCCCCCTCACATGTACCCTGGTCCCGGCGTGGTCTTCTACCCAGTCCACCCAGCCTACTTCTACCCCCCCTATCCCCAACAACCCGCAAACCCAGTCGAAATTGTCGACTTCAACCCAGACGATGCCGAGCCAGAATTACCAGGGGAGACTGTCGAGTTACCTTGGAGTAAGTTGAACAAACATAGCTGATGCATTTGATTATTCTGTATTCTATGCTGGTTCTAGTAACAACAGTATTTGTTACGACGGAGCTGGACATGCAATGTATACGGAATATATCAATGATGCAAAAGCCATAAGGGATAGACTGTTGCATGGGTTGGGTTTAAAGAAAAGTCAGAGATAACACCTTAGTTAGGATTAATTATTCTATTGTTTTTAAAAGAAAGCACTTTTGGAAATAATATAACGAGTATCATCAAAACTTCATAATACGGCTATCGGTTCAAAGTTTCATTGTAGGTAGGTAAACAAACACGTACCAAAATTCTTTTAATATTATCTATCTATATTTATCTAATCTGTAAACATATTGTATCATCAATCATCGGATTTTGATATCTAATTTTATACACTCGAATTTCCAAGAAATTTTGACGATAGTTAATTTTCGTTTTTTATCATACTGTTATTAGCAAGTTTTAGGATTATTGCATTAATTATAAAAGATTAGGAATGGCAGCAACATTGAGATTATGTCTTAAAATTATTTTGTAAGATACATTGAAAATTAATAATATTTAGGATAAAGGTGTTATCTCTTCCAGCTTTTCGTGTTTTGTTAGCCATTGTTGGGCCAATCCTCTCTATGGTTCCTTTCTCCTCTCACCTATTCCTATCTCCCATATCTTTAAACATTTTACTTTGTATATGTAGACAACAAGCATCTACGTTTGTACATATTATTTTAAAACTCCATACAGAGTTTTGGCCATTGCTTTTTGTGTTGTTAACACCATTAATATTATCATTTACTTCCATTTTTATGTATCATTGTTATTTAATAAACATTTATTATTGTCTTGGTAAAGCAATAGTGTAATTATTTATTATAAAATCACTAACTACTTAGAGTTATTGAGATTCATATTAATTAATATTCTTTAATACTCATGCTAACTAAAGAAGTCATGGCCAATTTAATAGAATAACATGTGGGTGTTACTTTTCATCCCCATCATCATAATCATCAACAACTAGTTACTGTGCTACGTGTCTTGTTCCTTTAATAGAAACAAATAATTACACTATTAGCTTGCCAAGCGGTTTGAGAACATTTATTTACTTGTAACTCAATACTTTTTAGTATATACTTAATTTATACACAATCTGTTAAAATTTTAAAAATGCACAGGCAAATAAATAATCAACTCTTATATGTCTAACACATTTAGCCACTGTATCTTTAAATCTAAATCAACTTTCAGGCACATACCGTTGGGTCCCAGCTTGTTTAAGCCAGAGAAGCATTCCTCCGGGTGCTCTCCGGGTTGGCACTGATGTCGATGGAGAGGAGATCTACGCAGGGCGTGCTCCCCATGAGGGTGACATCCTCCCCGCGAAGGTCATCCCCTCTAAGAATGCGTGCTACGTCGCTCACAATGGGGAGGAGATCTTAAAAGATCAGTTTGAGGTAAACATCATGGGTTTTCAAATGACTGCCAAGAAAACACCAAATCTATAGTCACAAGCAAAAGTATAATAAGTATAAGAATATGAAAATTTTAAAAGTCTTAAGCTTATCTAACTACATTATAAAACTAAAGAACCTCTATTCTGATAATTTTGGCACCCTTGGATAGATAGAGACCCTTTGAGACCAGGAATCCGTAATAAGTTCAATAATGAACAGTTATTATAAAGAAGATTAACTGAAAACAAAGAACCATTCTGTTAAACAGAACAGTACAGTAGTGCAATATTAAGGGAAAGTCTTTATTCAGGACTATAAAAATGTTTTTTATATCGTGTAAAGGTAGCAAATGAGTTTGCAGTCCACCTGATGGTAAGAAGTCACTGCCGCCTGTGGACATCAATAATCATCCTCAAGTACGATTAAATCATACCTAAGTTTGATCATAGATGCGTTGCTACCCCCGAGGACTAAGATGTTCGCGTTGTGTATAAGTGTAGCCGGCAACCAGGCCTCTCCAAACCGAAACAAGAATTGCTTCACGGAGGATTATGATGGCGGTAGTACGTCCTCGGTTGAACTAAACGTGTTCTACCTGGTAAATGAAAAGTAAATATTTGACATTTTCAGGTGCTAGTCCCAGCGATGTTCTCCTGGCAGTTCTCGACGGGTGGCGCGGTGCCGCCCGGCGCGGTGGAGGCCGGCGTCACGGCTGACGGCGAGAAGCTGTACTACGGCAGGGTCAACCATGACGGTTGTACCACTCCCGGCAAGGTTTGTGTTTAATTAACCGACTACAAAGAGAGGAGTTTCTCAATTCGACGCGTAGTTTTTTTTTTTATGTAAAACCACGCATAACTTTTTACAGAGTAGTCCGATTTTGATAATTCTTTTTTTTTGTAAATAGGTCTTGTTCCAAAGTTGGTCCCATTTTTTGTTCACTTTATAATCTATGGACAGTTGTAAAAATATTTCTATAAGTTATTTAATCTGTAGAAAGTTTACGTCAAAAGTTATCTTCTCAGATCTAAGAAGATCTGAAGATAACAATCACATTTATAAGTGATTTGATATTCTAAGGATTTAGATAGAGATATGTCTATATATTATCTTGCAATAAAAATCTATTGAAGTTTATTCATTTAAGCAAACGAGGTTTCAGTTCACCTCATGAGAAGATCACCGGTCGCCTGTCGCCCATGGGCATTTGTTATAAACCTATAGTACGATTGAAAGTATCCTAACAACTATGATGCTCACCTCGTATAAATAAGTAAGGGCTGACAAGTACGCTTTTCGAAAACCAAATACAAGATGTTTTATGGTGAAATTTGTGTATGGCGGTGGTACCTTCCCGATGGAGTACCCACCTAGATTTTTTTTCGATATAATAACATATATATATTTTTAATTTTCAGATTCACCCCAGCCACGGCACTTGCTACTACCCGTTCGACGGCGAAGAGAGGAGCTCAAACGAGTACGAATGCCTCGTCCTCATGTAAATTAATAAATATCCATAAATTGCCATTTAAATAATAACCTAATTACAAGGTGCTAGAGTAACTTTTACATTAGCTAAGACGAGCATTGAAAGACTTTAGAAATGTATGATTATTATCAGAATTTATTATTGTACTCGTTTATATATTTTATTTGATATGTATTCATTTTATTTATTGTGACTGATGTCAAAAGGATTTTAATTAAAGTATTTTTAAAAAATACTACTTGTTTTTTTTTAATATAAGTTTAGTTAAAGTGAGTTAGGACCTCAGTCAAGCAGTCATTACAAAGTTTTTGGTTTTGTAAATTGATGATAATTTAATTTGCGATCAAAAAGCATACTACAAAGAATTCACTTTCAATAAATTAATTCAAGTTTATTTTTGACTGAGACCTCAATTTCCTCTATATTCGGCAGATTATACGTCAGATTATACGTATAGAGATTATAAAAAAACAACTCATTAACTTATGAAGTCCACCAATTCTCATTTGACCAGCGCAAAGGACTGAAGCCTAAAAATTATCCTCACTGTCAGAGGAGACTCGTGCCCAGCAGTGGGACAATAATGGGTAGTGATGAATGCCTTAGAAATAACAATCTTTAGAAATAAGATACTTAGACATAAGCATCTTTAGTAATAAGGATACTTAGAAATAAGGATCCTTAAAGATAAGGATAGTAGGTACTTAGCCTTTAGCCACGTGTCCTTATTATCTGTGATAGTGGCCGCTCTTCACCCACGTGATCCAGTTACTATCAGGCCTTGATATCGCAACACTTGATATCATATCTCGTCGCGCAATCTGTACACTTTCCGTACTGTACTGAATAAGTTACTAAAGACGATATAAATAGATAAATAACAGAGATAAAGATATATTTTTTAATAATTGCACTTTTAAAATGGAAGTAAATAAAATAGATGTACTTGTATATAAAAAGAACTGACTTCAAAACTAAATAAAAATCGAAGTATAATTTATTTATAATTTTAATATCAGTGCCAAGTGCTGCAGGCTTCCTTCCAAATATTTTTTTTAAGACGGTTAAAAGCAAGCAAAAGATTTTTGCTACGTCCTACGTAAATGGGTAACTATGAAAAAATATGAAAGAGTAGACGATTGTCACAAAACATTTTTTAACGTGGTCAAAGATGCCCATCATGAGCACCGACTTTCATTTTCGGTAGTCTAACGTATTATCTATACATATAATAAAGCTAAAGAGAGTCGAAAGTCTGTACATAGAAGATATTCGAAAAATAGTTGGCTGGGGATACTTAGAATCGATAACAGAACACGTCTTAACAGTTTTTAGAATTTTTGTCTGTTTATCTGTTTGTCTGTTTATTTGACCGCGCATCACGTAAAAATAGCTTAACAGATTTTGATGCAAACTTGACTAAACTGTCGAGACCCCCGGCCAGGTTTTATACCATAAAAATTCAACCCCTAAATGGAGGTGCAACGGGCGGAGCCGCGGGCACAGCTAGTTCAGAATAAATAAAAAATAACGATGTTGATGGATTATGTGAAAAGCAATAAAAGCTAACATAAAACTTACTCATAAAAAAGATGGTATTAAATGAATAACATTTTGGCGTAGTACGATATTCATAATTTTCATTGTTTTGTTATAATATCATTGAACGTAGAGTTCTACAAATAGAGACATTAAATCTAACCTAAAATAAATAAATAATACTTCCTATACTGACACCCTACACTAGAATTACTTCTGTCATGGAAACTATAGGCACAAGACGGATGCTCAAACACCCAGACCCAAAACAAAAATCCAAATAAAATATTCAGATTTCTGTCTGACTGTGAATCGAACCCGAGACACCCTTCGTGTCAGCCCAGTACGTGACTTGGGTTATAAGTAAAAAAATATTGTGTATTCAGACGCAATAAATCATATGCTTGTATTTTAGCACATTATCAGGTCACAGAATACTCATCTTTCCTCTACTATTTTTATTGTATAAAGGTAGCAAACAAGCCTACAATCCACATGATGGTCACTACCGCTGATGGACATTAGTGATCGTTCCGGAGTACGATTGAATCGTACTTGAGGTTGACCACAGATGCGTTGCTACGCTTGTGAAGTTCGCCTCCTGAATAAGTATAGCCCGCAACCACGCGTCTCCAAACCGAAACACAATAAATTGCTTCACTGAGAATTACGAGGGCGGTGGTATCTCCCCGGTCGAACTACATGAGTTCCACCACCTGGTAAATGTTTATGATGGCTAGTAAGTTTGTTGTAGGTCGTTCTTCCCGCAAAAAAGAATTGCCACGAACCGACTACAGGCTCGTTTGCTACCTTTATATTTGACAAACACAAAACTAATGAGTGATTTAATTAAAAAAGTTCATTTGAATGGAGAGCGAACTACAAACATAAGTGTGCCAAGAAAAGCACTTTGACCGCTGTTACATACAGTTTGTAGTAGGATCTGCAAACTGAGATCACTGATATGAAAAAGGAAAATGAGAATAAATGTTATCATGTTCACAATTAATTACATGACTCATTACTTATGAATATTAATATTTTGTATAAATAATTTAATGCATATATGAACATGTCTATATTTCAGTAACATTTACTCGAGAAATATAATACTTTTGGACCAACAAGTATTGTTAAGTTTTGTTTTAAGGCTCGACGACGTCCAAGGCCCATGAGTTATTTATAAAAAAGTACTTGTTAAAATTATGCCATTTATTTATATTTTTTCAATGTTTGGTTTTTTATTTAATTTGTAATTAATGCGTAGAATAATACAAATAACACGAATCATTTTGAGATCACGAGAGATTGGTATGCGCGTGCGCATCGAATACATCAATGATTCAAGCGGTAGAACCGATCGGTTTGCGTTTTCATTGCGAAGCCGACGCGCGGACAAACAACACGTTTTATTGTTAACAATAACATTAACAATTGTTAAACATCGGAAGTAAATTGGAAGTGTCAGTGAATCTTTTTGTGAACACCGGAACCATGAAGGCTGTCGGTATTGTGTTGTTAAGTGAGTTATGTTTTTGTTATTGTTAAATATTGTTTTGTTAACTATTGATAGACACGGATGGATAGGTTAATGCGGTTCGCTATTTGTCGCGTTAGAAAAGTCATAATGCAAATTGAGTTACATTTTTATAAGTAATTTTCGATTATTTTTTTAGCTCCTGTTATATGATAAAAAAAAAGTAATACAATATAAACTCTACATACAATTTCAATTTCTAACAGATTTGAAAAAGGAGAAGGTTCTCACTCTCTCGTCATCATAAATTATTTTAAAGACTCTTAAGTTTTACATAATGGGGATACGCGTTCTTAAACTTAATTTTGAAGTTGGTTTTATAAAGGCAATGTATTTTTGATCATACTTCTACAAATTCGGTAATAATAAATTGTGGAAGAATTGTTCTTAGGCCCAAACCTATGGATAATATTCTGAATTGTTACGATAGAGATCCGGGATTTCACCTCACTCACTTCAGACTATCAAAGCACTCATTAAGAAATTATTTATCGTTTGCTTTCATTAAATCATCAGTATTCCATAACAAAATAAATTGTGGATCTGACCACAATGTATTAAGGGAGATATGAGGCACCCCAGGCTAATCTTCCGGATTAGCGACGTACCTGGTAGACTTTCTAGAAGGATTTTATTCTTTTTTGGGTTGGATAACAAGAATGTATGGGTGGCTGCTATCAATAACTAAAAATCTGAGTATTAGCTAACGACTGTATAATTTAAAAATGCGTACATAAATGTAAAATAGATCATTTTCTGTTTCGCGATAAACTTAATCCAAGAGGTTATTCGGATGATAACCCGACAAAATGGACTTAACCGTCACATCAAAGGAAACACCGCCATTAACTATCATTAAGTACCTTATCTAAAATGTAGTTTCTTGATATTATATTTATACCGACATGTAAACAAACAATTAATCATACTTTTTACTTACTTAATTTCACACTACGATTCTTTATACCGTGAGTTATATAGACACAAATGAAGACGTGTACTCAAACACCCAGAACAAAAGTCTGGACGAAGGTTGCACCTCGAACCTCGTATTAGACAGCTTCGTATCCTAAATGAATTTTGGTTATTTCAATGATTTAAATATGAATAGCAGAGTGACTAAAAGCGTTTGCTACCTTTATACGATAAAATATTTACCCGGTTCAGGCATATAATCAATAGTCTGATAAATAATTTCATTAATTCATTCATAAATTTCAATTACTGAGATATAAATTGACAAAAAATCTCAAAAAATCTATTAGGCCTCTCTGCTGTTCTAGCAGCCAAATGTACCCAAAGGCACCCTTTGGATACATTTCAGGATGCCCAAAATGTACCGTTTGGGCAAATTTCAGGCTTCATATTGCTAAAACTCACCTAATGGTTACTTTTTTTCTTTTAATCTTTTAATTATTCCTCGGTATTAACTCATAATCTTAATCTTAATTTTTTTATTGTGGCCATAGCGCAAATTACAAGTTACGAGTAGTTCACCTATAATTACAAAAATATCACCAGCGCTAATAAAACATGCCACGTCTATTATATGCAATCATTCATCAGTTTTGGTTATAATTTGCTTAATTACATACCTAGTCACCCATGAGCAAAATCCTTTCAATTTGGGATGATTATAACAGAGCCCTTCCTTAATTGCGAGTAATTACACCTATAATTACAAAAATAAAATCAGTGCCAATAAAATTCACGTCAATTTAATGTCATAAACAACCCAGCCGTCGCTATCGTAAATTAATTACCTTTTAAATATCCCTCAGTTTTAAAGAAATGTTTTATCCCAGTGATGATCAATATTACCCTCATAATTTACATCGATATTTTAAGAAAATCGGTTGTTTTTATTGATGTCATGAAGACATGTGCCAAAATGGCTTTGAGACGACTATAGCTTAGTCCACAGTGCATTATGCATATTTTATCTACGTTATGATCAATATCATACTCATATTTATTAATCGACATTTTGAGAAAATCGATTGCTTTTACTAAAGTCGTGACGACATGTGCCAAAATGGGCCTGTTACTTTGGGACGACTATAGCTTATAGTCCACACATCGGTAAATGATGGAGCCAAACTAACAAAAAACTGAACTGAAGTTAGCTTAGTCCACAGGGCATTTTGCAAGTGTTGCAAGTTGCAAGTAATTGCACCTATAATTACAAAACTAACCAGCGTCAATAAAACATGTCGAGATAAGTCTAATATGTCTAAGAGGTCACGAATAAGTGATCGTGAAGCAATTTCCACGTCAATTCGATGTAATAAACGGTTGGCCAGCCGTGGTTTATGTAAATTAAATGATAGAAGCGATTAAGATAATGGTCTACGAGTATTTTATTTATGAGATCATTCATGAGACTTTACTTGTATGCAATACTTTCGGTTTTATAACAGTTCGAACAAGGGCGGATCCAGCTTTGGCGCCAGGGGTGGGTCACGTAGTCGTGGTCAAGTCACGAAGTTATAATTTAATTTTGATAATAATAAATACAAGTAAAAAGTTATTTTATTAATAAATGTAAGTACTGTACGTTCGTAAGTACCTACTTAAAAATACCTTTTAACAATTTTATTTAGTGGTCCACTAAGGTCCTGGGCTCGGCCCAGGGGGGGGGTCATGACCCCCATGACCACCCCCCTGGATCCGCCTATGTGGACTACAACATGTATTATTACAACAATTAGTTATTAACTTAATGTATTCAATGTTTTGAACCAACAACAAAAAGATTAGATAAGAATTATTACAAATCGGTCAAAAACGGAGAAAATACGCGAGATCAAAGTACAGATGTGAAACTTCAACTGTCAAGCCAAAAAATAAATATAAAAGTGGGGTAGGGCCCCATTCAATAAATTTGTCACGGACTATAGTTACGCCACAGTCCATATTTTAAGATCGTGAATCTCTTTACTACCGCCATCTAGTTCACTTTGCGTAATGGCGTAAAGAAGTAAAATGTTCTAAATAGTTTTTGGAAGTAGCTTTATATTTACTTTCATTATCATTTGAGGTGTATTGATACATATTTTGTCAAAAATTTCAAGTGTCTACCTATAATTGTTCAATAGATAAACTCAAAAATCGCCGTTAAAAGTTTATTGTACAAGGACACCCTTTAATTTACAAACTCTTTTAACTTTGATTATGTTTTTGTATTAGTTGTTATAGCTACATAATAATATGTATTCTGTGAAGATTGCAAGTGTCTACCTACCTATTACGGTTCAAGAAATTCAGCCGTGTAACAGACAAGCGGACAACGAAGTCCTAAAAAGTTCCCTTTGGCATCCTTTGAATACGGAACCAATTTCATCATCAGACTAACAATAAGTTTAATACTTACGAGGTTGTTCCAGTTCACAGGCAGCTAATAAGTCGGCAACGGTGATAGAATTCCCCGTGATGAACGGCTTGCCCTGGCCCAGCCAGAGGTTGTCAAAGGTCTCCAGAGCCATTACCATGCGGCGCTCGTAATTCGCTACTGTGCTTGGGTTAGGGGGCTTGCCTGATATTATTGCGTCCAAGTGCTAAAAATTACAAGAGTATTATAATAAAATGCAATAATAATACACTATGCTAAAACAGGGGTTCATCATAATAATATGTAAAAGTCTATGAAATTTCATAATACAAAAATAGTTACCATGGCCTTCAATGAAATTTAACCCTATCTACATTTCCTATTTAATAAGTTTTCAAAACTAAGCTACTGCATTCAATCCTAAGGGTTAAATGGTTATTGTAAAAATACAATACATATTAAAAAATATTACCTTAACCCTAAAATACATGGAGCAGTGCAACCTTAGCCCTATGTGTTGCCATTCCAAGTACTCATCCACTCTTGCCTGCAGCTTGCTTTCTTTTGGGTACAAACTCTCAGGTATTAAGTTTTCTCGCCCCAAGTATTTTATTATAGCAACACTGAAATTGAAACCATCATTAAAACAAGTGAAAGTGAACATTTTGGGATAAGAGTAAAAAACTTTGCATCTTGTCCACAATGCAAGGTCAAACTGATGTAAGGATATAATATTATTTGGTTTACATGGTAAATGGAATACACTGAATACTTTAACTTCAGGGGAACAAACTTGGGGGTCTAAGCATGTTATTTTAATACCACAGGATATTAAATTACAGAAATAGAACAAGTAAATTAGACAAACAGCAACCATTAGTGCTATTTTATGCCATTCACAAAAATGTTGCGCCAAACCACTGACCATTTTGTAGGGGCTGATTCAATAAGCTAGTCATAGCCTGTTGCACCTTAGGTTATTCAATATGTTCTAAATGTGAGTGTCCTCTAAAACCTATTCGTTCATAACAGAACTATAGAGCTCACTCTAGAGAAAACATACAACAAAAGTATTTAGATACACATATACCTCTCAGTCAAAATAAATCCATTGTGATCAATTATAGGAACCCTCTGAAACCTGTTGATTACTGTAAACTCCTCACCATAATGTTCACCTAGAATACATTACAATAATTGGACATGGTTTATTAAAAAGGATTCAACCCACAATATGATCGAAAATGAGTTAAGTATACCAAACTACACGTCAAGGTCTATAT
>DWNR01000433.1:0-19976 GCA_018250455.1 Polygonus leo | reverse complement strand
TGTCAAATTGCAAAACCTTTTAAAAATGGTCAATTTACGAAGATTGAAAACCATATATAACTGCAGACGTTCAAAATGTTATTACTCGTTTTGGCAATAAAAATAGAAGACTTAAATTTGTTTTATGATGTCATTCATATAATAAAATTATACTCAGTATTTTTGTGTAATGAACCTCCCCTAAAGTTTAGTATGACCCCCTCCCAAAATTTGTGTCTGCGACCGCGCCTGGATTCATTTTAATGTTTAGTTTTGCTGAAGAATTTTAACGTTCTATTTGCACTTTTAAATTACTTGTAGTCTACACCCATTTTACAACTGTTTTATAACTATTATTTACCTGTCTTGTAAACCCGCCCTCTATAAATTATTTTGTGTTAGTGCCATTTTTTATATTGCATTTAGATGCAGTTTTTAATAATCGTAAATAAGCGTAACGGAATATAATAAGAAACCACCATTATTTCTTGAATATTTACTAAAGATTCAAGAAATAATGGTGGTTTCTTATTATATTCCGTTACGCTTTAAAAGTTTAAATACCTAACCGTTTCTTTACAGCAGTCGTGGGAAACTTTAGTTACTTAATATACGTTTTAACAAAATTTAATTGCAATTGATTCGTATCTTCTACAATTTTGTACATACCCAACTGTTATACCACTTAATTTTATTTATAAAATCTTGGTTTCTGTTATAAAATGTTATTTAATAATTATTATTTTTGAGTATATAATGAAACGTGGACCTATTTTGAAACGTGTGTAATTTTAACTTGTAAATATATTTTAAGTAATAAAATTATAAATTTTTGAATTGCTACTTAAAATTACATATAAAATAAATATATATACTTAATTTGGGAAACAACAACACGGTTAATTTTTGGTTGTATATTACACTAAATTTTCAGGATCTAATTCATTCGAATATAATAATAGCTACTAATCGTAGAAGCCTAACCATGTGATGAAGGTGTTTATGTAAAATAATATCTAAAGTTAGCTTTGATCTTTGTAATTTTGACATTAAACCGCAGTCAGATATATACTAATTTATCAAATATAATATGTATTCAACATATTTTCGACGCTGATAATTTTATTTCTATTATAATATAAGAACATACACACACAGCTACCAGAAAATCAATAACCATACGATTTGAGATCTGCGTACTGAGATAGAGACGAATGTCGGGAAGTTGCAAGATTACCATAAATTAACCATTGGTTACGGATGAAATTGGTAATTTCGCCAATCATGATTTGCCGGGACCACTTCTAATTTACATATGACCGACAACTCAGAGAATACTAACCTTTGACGTCATAGTATTATCACAAGTAATTTGTATGTAAATCTGTGTTTATGCGAGGTCTAGGATCTGTTTGATTTTTGCCGATTGAGCTTCGCTTTTTACTATTTACCATCTAACGATCACGTTAGTATCAACTAAAGATACTATTTTGGTGGAATAATACCTATTCGTTTGAATTGTATTTGAAAGGTAATATTTTTTTTAATAAAAAAATATATATGTTATCTTAAGATATTTGCAATAATTATTATTATGAATTTATTATTAATGTTTTTGGTATATTATTACTGTTACTATTTCTTTACTTAAATGTTATTAAAAATAAAATAATGTGAGTATGCTAACAATGTAGGGGACGTCGGGAAAAGCTGGAAGGCGATCGCAGGCGACAGGGTAGGGTCGGTCCATTTCTGCCTGCTTGCCTTCCGAGTACGCTACGATTGTCCTCATGGTGGACAGCCCTCCGCCCTTCGGTCTTCGGTCGCTCCAACGCACCTCAGCATGCCATTCATTGACACAAGCGATCCAGCTCACGCAAAATACTGTCACTCCCGCCAACAAAAACTTTGTCACGCGGACAAACTTCCTTGCGGAACACGGCATTGCTACTGTTCAGTGCATTTGAGTTATCGAAAACATAGGTTTTATTTTAATGTTTTGTGTTTACGTTAGGGGTTCGTCGACGGCGTGGTGCGGCCGTGGTGTCGCGGATGAGCGCGGGGCGCATGCGTTCGGAGCGCGCTACCATGGCGGACTGCGGTGGATCAGCTGATAGCGTATCAACATTGCGTCCCTCCCGGCTAATCGTTCTAAACGCTTGCGGACGTGGAAATCTAGTTTTCTATACCAGTTTTTGCTCGTGACTCTTCTTTTGCACGAAGGAACGACGTGAGCGAACTTCTAAACATATCTCGTTCTGTATAAAAAGTTGTTGCAATCTCACACGGAACATGAAGTTTTACGGCAAAGGCGACTGCACTTGGTATCTGGCCGTTTGTTTAATTGCGTAAGATCGATTATGAACGGGTTGCACTGTAATTATTGGGATGCGTGGTGCTTAAGACGAAGTTGTTTCCACGGACGTCTCATTTACATAATAGGCTTACTTAACACATCGTAGCCAATCTGGTATAACTCTAACTCTGATAACTAAACTTGAATCTTTATCTGAGTTAAGATCGTAATACTTACATGTTATTGATTACTAAATGTTTAAGCGTTGTTCTTGTTGTCTTGTTCTTGTTATCCATCCCATATGTTGTAAAGAGGATTAAATAATGATCCGCACTTCCGATGGACCCTAATAGACATACCTACTATAGCCATTTAGTATTAATTAGGTATTTGTATATATTACTTTTACTATAGTAAAATTTTGTGCGTTTTGTGTACTCGCTAAAATACTGGACTTATCTAAGCTACAGTTTTTTTATAAAAATGTAGAACCATGGAAATTAATAGCAAGAAATAATTGTATGATAATTTTGATCTTTGTGCCAAGTGGTCCTGGAAGGAAAGTCTATGAAATGCATCATGTAGAAAGATTAAAAAAAATCATTATCTGTACTATTTGATAGTTCAATTCTACTATTTGATACTTCAATTCTACGATCAAATCTGTCGAAGAGTCAACATACCCTGCTGATGCTCTGTTGTGGAGCAAAACACGTGTTGGAAATAAGATAGACGCGGATTGTTGAAAGCAAATTAATCACAATTTATAAACATGAATTTCAAACGCAAAGTAACGTTAAGTGAGCATAGGATACAACCAATTACTGTTCACTTTCTATTACATTTCGAGATGTCTGAAGTAAATTATCTATTATTTATGATATTGAAATTAGACCTACTGAAATTTATGCGTGGACATATATAAAAAAATACATACAGGCGATCGAAATATCTTCTCTTTGAGGTCGCTTAAGAACCACTTCGGAGTTTTAATCAGGTCAGATTTTGAAGAAATTAATGCAAATGTAGTTTTGGATATTGCAAATAGCCTACTGTTATAAGTACGGTAATACTTTTATAGGTATTTTGGTCTTTTACGTAAGGTACGAGTACTACGAGTGAAATAATTGGTCAAAGTACAATTAAAGCGTTGTTCGCCATCTGGTTATTATTATATTGTTAATATTTTGCATGAAACATTTTGATTTTTTTGTATATACCTAATTCTACATTTATTTTCCTAACTTGTTTGTGTCACCCCTAAGCGTTTCTAACACTACATTGTATGTAACTTGATATTGTAGTTTATTTTACAGTAAGTTATTTCATATTAGCCAGGATCTAACAGACATCTTAAAACAATTTTCTTGCCGTCAGCTAGAGTTTACTTTCTTTTGTGCTGCCCGTCACCTGTACGTTTAACAAAGTACGGACCTCCCGTTTGCTTTAGACCTCCTCTAGTTAGATACGTGTTTTATATGTACATGTATAGTTAGAAGTTTTAGTACTTTGTAAGCTTTTTCTTGTGCATGTTTGCTATTTTGAACAAATACATTTTTGTAGCCATGAAAAACGTTGAAAAATAATAATCATTTCCTTTTTACAGGCGTTATGATAATACGTTATAAGTTGATTATGATGTGAACATCTTATATTAATGCTGCGTAGGATTGAAGTCCTACAAGGCCACTCAAAAGTAAGTTATAATTATATAAAGTGGTAATGTACGCCAGTCGTAACAAAACAATTTTTACATGTAGAAAAAGATCTCATAATAATGACAGGTATATTATTATTTTTGAGCATGCTTAATAGCATTAAAATATTAAATTGTTTCAATTAACTTTAATGCTATTGCACTGTAGTAGACAGGATTTAGATAACTTAGTATAGATGAACATTTCACAACGCGTATTTCACACGTTATTGTGTTATGTGTAGATTTAGACTTTTATTTCGTCAGTTAACCTTTATGATAACAATCTCTGTGAACTCACTCAGAGTCGAGTATTGTTAGCATGTATTTAATATTCACTTTATCCAACATCCTCCAGAGAGGACTACCTTTTCCACCTTGAAAGAAGTTTTTGGGGTTTGTGTCTCTGCGCTTAGTTGTGTTGACGAGCGTAGTAGGTAACTGTAAGTATCAACTAAAGTCCACCCTGAGGATTCTCCTAATATCACTCGCTTCTTGCGGTGTGTACAAGAAGATACATGAATATTCGGAGTCTATATGTCTGGATTTCTGAATTTTGAACTCTTAAAATTTACTCTTGCGGAACCCTTTATTAGTTCTTTTGAAAGATAATTCATTAAAGGTCTTCATCGACATATATTTCAGCAGAATCTGCCGCGTACGGGCACTTGTTTGATTACTTTGGTCAACTGCATCATCAAGAGAAAGAAAAGAAAAAAAATCATACAGAGTAGTACAAATTGGGTCATTTTAAAACTTATTTTCTAATTACTATTTGCTACATTTATCGAACTAAACCTGGAGAGACTTTATATCTTTAAGATATTTATTACAACACCATAAACTTTGCTAAGCTACCCTTTTATCGGCGTATTTGATAGACTTATAGTCAGATAAATTTTATTATCATAAGCTTTGTATATGGAACTGATTACTTGCTACTCTGGTGAAACTTGTTTAGCTAAGTTGTTAATATACATGTATGCTGGTCGTCCTAAGACTTGCAGTAAACTTATTTTTTCTATTTATGCATCGTGGGAAAATTATATCTCTAACCTGCTCTTAGATGCCTATATAGATATTATAGTAAGAAACAGGCAGATACAGGAAATCTAAATATAAACACACATGTTTTTATTTTTACAGATGTCATAGTCCGCCAGGTAAAGTGGCGTAGATTCTTTCGTATTCAATCCCCTGGAAAAAACCTATGATATTATTCATACAGGTGCTGAAGAAGAAGAAAGTTCATAGATTAGAAAATGTAAATGCTTAGCCAGGTGATAGAATTCGTAGCGTTAGATTCATGAGTTACCCCCGTCACGCGCGGTCTTTGGAGAGGCGTTGTTGCCGTCTATATATAATGACGAGGCGAATATTTTAGTCCTTATGGATAACAAAAAAATCTGTGGTTAATCGAAGGTACGATTCAACTATATTTGGGGTTAAGGGGATGAAAATGATCGGAGGCGGCAGATTTATTTTTCCGTCAGATAAACACGGCACGGGTACCCTCCACATTGGAGCCGATAGAGGGTTATGTCGGACTGCAACCGACTAAAACCTTACGTTGTTACACCCGAGGCGGAGACGCGGGTATTGAACATATCCGCAACTACGCCGGTAGAGCTGGCTGAATACGCCTAGGGGGCAACTCTCCTCCATGTGTCCTCGTGCTCTCCGTTTATCCTGGCACTCCAAGCGCTCCGTTTATCCTGGCCGCACATCACGGCGGACGGCAATCACGCTCAACAGCTGCCGTGCGCGTTCGCCAAACCGGCGAACGACCTAAGGTACTCGTATCCTGATGATTACTAATGTCCATAGGCAGTTGTGAACACTAAGCATTAAGTGAACTACATGGTTGTTTGCTACACTGTTTATACAATACTATTTTTTATTGTCATCTATACTAATATTATAAATGCGAAAGTTTAAATGTATGGTACGGATGGATAGATGTTTGTTATTCAATCGCGCTAAAATTACTACTGAACGCATTTTGATCAAACTTTTTTTACTGCTTAGCTCATGTACCAGAAAAATACATAGGCTTCTTTTTATCCCGAGATTCTTATGGGTATGGATGGATCTTCGTTTTTTTAGTGATATCATAAACAGGTGTTGCCAATGGAATGATGCGTCGATTAGACTCTTTAGTCCGCAGGTCCGTTCGTACGTCCATTTACACAGTCACACGACTTTATGTCTTGTGTAGATACCTGAAGTAAAAACAACTATATAACACTTTATACAATCTAGTTATGGTAGGAGGAAATATTTATGAAACTATTCATTTATTGTTCTAATTTCGTTTTACCCAAGTTGGACGTTGTCGCATCCTGTATAATAAATATATTCGTTCTTTTGTTTATTTAGTTGTAAAATATTATTAATATTACGGAAGCACACTATGTAGCTTGCATAGTAAGATTTATACAAAATTTATAGATAGAAAACCACATTAAAAAGTTTATAAATATTTACACTCGGATGTATTATACTATATTACAGCTACTTCTTTGAAGGCATCTAGACTGTAATTTATTCTATTACTTCTATTTTAGTGCCTCATTCTTTTATTGTTATATTCAGCTTACCGTGTTTTTCTATAAATGGTTATTGAGCAAAAAACATCGATTTACAAAAGAACTTGCCAGTTGTGTGGGCAACGTGTTTGTATTCTGTCGCCATTGTCACAGTACTCACCACACGTATAGATTGCCTTTTTTGTGTTGATTTTGAGTAGGTACTATATGTTAACTTACGGATAAAGCTTCTAGTACACATACGTTTTGAAGGATTAGTACCCGAAGGGTACAAATGCAAACCTACTAAGGCTCCATGGCGTGTGCCGCCATCCGTCATTCACAAGTCTGTGTCTTACATCGTAATAGGTACGCTTGATTTTTTTACAGAATGTATTTATTTGGCCGCGACATATAGTGGCTATTACGGAACTCTTTGAATGCAAGTCCTACCCGTATTTGGATGTTTATTTTTCGTGATAACCCACAGTCACGGTCGTCATTGTCATTTGGAATAATTTGGGGGTTAATTGAATATGGTGACAAACTATAAACTTAAATTATATAACTATAATATTGTCTCCGAAATCGGCGTGTTTGTATGAGGAGAGTTATGAACGTGGAAGAAGCTAGGCAAGTATGCCAGAACCGTGCCATTTGGCATGTGTGTGTGTATATAACTATAATATACAAGAATATGCTTAAAGCTAAAAGTTTTGAGGATCAGGCGATTTTGTCAGCTGGAGCAATTCTACTAAGTAGTTATTACCGCTACCCTCATAATATTTGGTTTTGGAGAGGCGTGGTTGCTGGCTAAACTTACGCAGGCTTACAACTTACTTACACAGTTTTTAGCAACGCATTTGTGGTCAACCTCAGTTACGATTCAATCGTAGTAGGGGTTGATTGCAAATGTTCATTTGCGCATGTGATCATTTACAATGTTTGTTTGTTACCTTTATACGATTAAAAGGCAAAAAACCACATGTGTACAATAGGCCTAAGGTACGGCTGTACGTCTCTCCTGTCGCTGTAAGTCTGATGCAAATGTGCATAAAGACATTTACGGTTTTAAAGTAAAAGACAAGGTTAATACTACGTAGTACTGAAATACGTACCTACATTTAACTTGTATAAATAAACCCTGTTTTAAAAAATACGTTTACGAAACAAGATGGATATGAAATAAATGCACAATGTACTTATTTGTTTATCATCAATTCTATTATGGCTCTTTACATTGTTGAGCGCAATAATCGAAGCGGATTAATAGCAAGAAATGTCGTATTGGCTCGTAAATATCTCCAGACAATTTAATAAACACATCAAGGCTTAAACGCTTTTTCAATAGCTCCAGATTATATCGGGAGTATTAATTTGATAAGTCGTATGGCTCCTGTGTGGTATAATTGCATGTGGTATGGGTAGTGTTACCAGAAATAAAGTACTGTCTTGTGGAAAAATTGTGGTTATTTATTGAATAAATTATGGAGAGCTATTTTAAATCAATCTATACCTACTTATATTATGCAACGTGCCATGTAACTTAGTGCATCTATATCTATTTATATATGAAAGCGAAAGGTCACTCATCACAAAATCTCAGAAACTACAAGTGCTACGAGTTTCAAATTTTGTATGGGGGTTCTTTTTAGGTGCTTTGTAGGTGCTCACTAAGACGGGATTTTGAGAAATTTGACCCCTAAGGGGTTGTTTTCGGGGTTGATAGTTCGTATGAATCTTCGTTACTACAAGTGTTAATAGTGATACATATCTTCATAACCACGAAGACGAAGTCGCGGCCAGCAGCTAGTATATAATAAATCTGTAACTGATCGCTGTCAGTACATGGAAGATATTTGCGAGAAACAGTTACTGTGGGTCTAGTATTAAAGAATATAATCCAAAACAATGGTTTTTACTTTTAATTCATAAATAAAAAAGTTATGTCAATTAAAAAATACTACATCGTACCTACCTTTGTTTTAATAAAAATGTAATTAAGTAACTTGAGTTAATTGTCGGAAACATTGGCTAACTATATAATTATGGACTGTTAAATTATGGTAGTCGAAAAATTTATAAAAAATTAAAAAAGGACAGTTACAGAAATATACGGCATCCAATTGAACCTCAACAACAACCTCAACCCAAATTGACCTCTTATCTATATTATTAAGACTGAATGTTCATTCAATACTAACAAATTTACAGTTAATTTGTATATTCAAACATAATTTAATAGAACCTGTAAATATATTTTGTTGCTAACTGTACTAAATGTGTAAGTATATCCGATCAGAATATAGATATTCTATAACTATAGTAAAATTCTAAACGAGGGGATCAGACCGGAATAAAAAATGAAATTAAAATAAAACTGATCCACTAGGGTAATAATGCTCACTAAAAGTTGAGATAGTATTATTCATTAAAAACCAATGGCATATATTTTTTTATTTTGTTCTGAAACTTATGTTTAAAATTGGTAACTAAATGTTACTAGCTATTAATTTTCATCATCATCATGTTTTCTTTTTTTTAAGGTGTTTTTAAAATCAAAACGTTGTACATTACACAAGTTCATGTTTTTCGTATATTATTTTTCATATATTCTGCATTTGTATAATATACAAATTGGGAGGCCTTAAGAACTACTACAAACTTGCGATTTGCCAGAGGCTAAGTTGTTGGTGGTCTGCTGTATAATTACGAATGCTCGCTACCATTTAGTCTTTACTGTCAATTTTTTTATTATTATTTAAGACGTAAAGACAAATAGTGGAAGTATTAATTAAATACTTACGTATTGCTCCTTTTTCTGACTGATTTGAATACGACATCTATCTGTAGTCTGATCATTGAGAAGTTAGGTACTATGTAAAGAAAAAAGGTAATGTACGGTACTATGTAAATGAGTTCTTTTATAGAATTATTATTTTTTAATATAACATAATTGGTCTATCATTTTGGGGGACCGCCATATCAGATAAATTACTTAGCTTACTCGGTATGCATTGTCATCGATACCAAACGTGTATGTAAAATTAGCACAAAAAGTTTCAAAAAATTCGAATATACCCACGTATACCCAAAGGATATGAAGGTCGAATTTAATATGGAGGTCGTAAAAAATTAGATTGTATGGTCTCTAACTTTTAAGTAAAATGTAGATATGTATGAGAAATATATTTTACCTTGTAATTGGCCTTATCAATTAAATAAATTGAGGCGGTCCTGTTGTATTTAAAATAAAAAACAGTAATTTCTAAAAATAAAGAAATGTTTAATTTTAGCATAATTTGATGTTATCAATATTTTTTATACTTTTCTATAATCTCTTATTTGTTTATTCCTCGCTATACAATATATCTTAGCAGATTTAAGGTATAAGGTAGATGTATACAGATATATGTACAACTGACTTTACTGGACACTTAATTTTAACTCATTTCTTAAAAATGTATTGAGTTTGTAAAGTGTTAAAGCAAATAGCAGTTAAATTATCAAAGCTACTACTTTGACAGTCGAACCAAACGGTTGATAAGTACTGACATACATACATCTAATCTAATCAGTGACTTAATACAATAGCTAACATAAAACAATCATAAAAACGAAAATCATAAAGATGTTCAAAACACAAAAACATCGATGAGTTTGATGATGCGTAAAATTATTTCCTGTAGGTAAATGATTAAACCCGTTCCCACAACTAGCCGTCAATTGCTGGACACAAAAAGATAATTGTAGGTATATTTTGTGGTTTGCACTCAGCTCTTTGCAATTGGCTAACCCTATAGATTTTATAAGACAAAAGGATGCAAAGATTACCGCAGTAGTTCCGTAATGAGTGGGTTCAGTAATTGTTATTGCACACCGAAGCTGAATTTAGTGCCAGTAATAAATGTCTTAAATCTGCAAATCGCCTTTTAAGTATCTATGGTAAGTAATTGATCGTTTCTATTAATATGGGCTGGCTTTTCATTGTGCATTGTGTGTTATAAGAAGAATTATTTGAAATAAAATCAATAAAATCAATAAATATCTTTACTGGCAAGAAAACAGTATTTTCGGCGTTTTCAAGTTTATCTTTGATCATACTCGTAAAAGCAAACCTTTGAAATTCTCACGAAATATACTATAGTTGTCATAACAAGAAATAAAGCAAAAAATAAAGTTTTGGAAATATAAGGTTAAAACTTTATTTAGTTTTGCTTAAGGAAATCCGTCTATTATTATATTATTACGTCAAAATTAATCTTAACGTGCCCCTTTTTTGATGTTCATCACTTTTAGAACGGAAACAAAATTTACACCACGAATTATGCCGAAGAGGACAGGAAAAATAGTTAATTTTTGCACTCTTGCGAAAATATATAATATATATGTTATCGAAAAAGCAAATGACATAGATAAATAAAATTTTCTACACATTTGTACACGGCCAATAAAGGAATCATTAACTGATTCATATATAACATTATATAAGAATATTTATCAAACAGTTTAGTTTGCGTACAACGTTATCTGTTGATAATAGAAAGGTCAGTGTGAGAGTCGGTCTCTTACTTGTCTAATTATACTCAAGTGAGATCCGACAATCACATTAATTATGACATTTCATTTTCATACAAAGCATCATTAGTAATGTGAAACGGTAGGTAGCGTAGTGGTTAAAAATACCTACAGTTACTCATACTGGTCTGTAGTTCGAATCTAAGGCATGTACCTATTTATTGTTATTATTCTTTGAAGTTGTTATTATGTATGTATATGTTATGTAAGTATTTATCGCAGAAGGAAAATATTGTGACGCTTTCTCTATAGATACGTGGGACAACAAAGAATATAAATAAGCATGTCTCAAAAATTGATCAATCCTTATTTAATTCCTTTGTTCTATCACCGAAATTTGTCTTATTCGTAGGAAGTGCCTAGCTAGATAGTTGAATATGGTTTGCTGAGCAACCATGCTCATTAAACAAATAAGAAGACAAACAAAGCAAATAAGTAGTCGCACATAGACAAAAATAGAATAACGATTGAAAATAGATTATTACCATAGGATTTATTATTCTAAAAGGTATAAAAACGTACACTCTAACATGTTCACATTAAAATTTATACGCCTATTTTCCAGTAAAGATAATCCAAAGAGTCTAAATAAAGTAACCGGTGTACGGACATAAACATGATGAATAGAACAATAGTAATACGTCAATGTCAGGGCAAAGCTCTCTTTATTCAGTCTATTGTAGCCCTGTCTCCCTAGCTCCTGTTTATTCCTAACACAATACTTATTGCGAGATATTTATTTACATGTCCATGGTTGGTGTCGCAATAAGCATGGCATTCACTATTGAAATGCAGGCTTTATCGAAGCGTGCGCATCTCGTTCGTTAGGCGCACGCGCAGCCTCCACGCGTGTATTGAACCCACTATCGACGTTAGAGAGGCAATAGCCCGCCACGAAGCATACCTTCCACCTTTATTTATTCGCTCGTGCTAAAATACGCCCTTAATAAAATATAAACGTAATTGCTAGGCCAAGGATGCCGTGTCACGAGCTTTCTGCGAAGCAATTATATGTGTGAAAGTCGGAATAGTGATAGGCCGTAAAGCTCATTAGGACTCACCTGGACTTTGTTTTGTTTTTGAAATATACAAGCGCCCGTAATTACTCTAAGGTGTTCGTTGGTGATTTCTCTTTTAGCGTATACGTAAGAAACAATTACGCTGAAATATGCGCGCGTTTGAAAATTGATAGGCTAAATAGATTTACATGCCTTAAACGAGAAATTCTGACGTAGAAGTTTTTGAAGTGAACAATGAGGTTGAGTGAAGATTAATTAAAGCCCAATCCATTTGTTGGAAATTTTCAGATCATCTGAAGACCACAATACAATAACAAAGTTAGTATATTACGTACTAAAGACACTTAAAGTGACTGAGGTATCGCTCATCTTTCCCATAAAGGTATATAAGCATCAATAACTTTGCTGTTAACCTGATATCTTTTGCGATACGCAACACGGCAAAGTTATAGATGTTAAAGGGTATACAATACGTGAAATAATTCGGTAGTTTGTAAAAAGATAAGATCATGGGTCACGTGCGCGATTTCTTCTTTATTTACGTGCAATTTTAAAATAAACGCCTTCATAAACAGTATTCGAGCGTTACAATACAACGGAGGGTAAAAGAGAAAATGCCCTGTGGTCAATATAAATTGAATCTACAATGCGGTATTGAGTGGTCGTTACAGTGATATGTGAGTGCACGTAGACTGGAAAAGATTTTAAGGGTTACTCCGCTATGCTCTGGTTACGATCGCAGTCATGAAAAAAATACGTATTGT
Organism: Polygonus leo; assembly: GCA_018250455.1. Taxonomy (NCBI): domain Eukaryota; kingdom Metazoa; phylum Arthropoda; class Insecta; order Lepidoptera; family Hesperiidae; genus Polygonus; species Polygonus leo. The sequence continues at coordinate 7,116 of DWNR01000433.1, read as the reverse complement.
TAAACCACTCAATAAATCTTTAAATATTTCTCAGTCACAATTAATAAAAAATATAACACAATAAAGTTGACATATGTATATCTTCATTTTTATAATTTCTCTTTCATTAATAGTTAAGTCTAATTTTGCTCATAATGTTTGGTTGGCATTTTAAAATAATGTTAATTCGATATTATCCAACAAGAATATGAACGATGAAAATTAACCTTATTAGGGATAATTGCTTTATATTGTTTTGTTGTGCTTGTTGAAAAACCGTAGGTACGTACGTCTTGGTGACATATAAAATGAGACAACCTTTGCTCCGGAGAGAACGGTTATATCTCGGCGATAATCTACAATATATTGCTAAAGATACGGTTCCAAAGGGGTATACACTCTTAATCCGCATCTTGGTTGCAATCTCAATAAACCAATTTGCGACGGCGCGATGCCCACGATACCGGCCCTACATTATAGCCCTTTGTTCCGGTCAGTGTCCACCGACATACTATATAGCTCCCAGACCTCTAAAATTCTTTTAAAACGAATATGTACATCTCCCAACTGTCGCGGATGTACATTGTTCGTCGTATTTATGACTCCACTTCGACATGTAATTGTATCTACTGTAAATTTGTAGTTACTTTTCAGTGTCTTTTTTCGTATTGAAATGTGGAAAAGAATCGCAGCCTTTTAAACTCAGCCAAGTGAGTAGTATTTAGTGATTTCGATGAGAATGAATTTAAAGCAAATGTATTTATTTATTGTATATGTATTATTATTATATTAAAAAAATATTGCACACGTATTAGGTGTACATACCGTTTCATTTTCATAATATATATATTTTTTAATATGAAATTTAACTATTTTATAATAAAGTATTTAGTAAAGTAGGTTATAAAATAAATGCCTTTTAGTAAAGTAAAAAGAAAAAACGATAAAACGAGTATAAAGAGAACGTTTTTGTTTACTTGTTTACTTACTGGGTTCAGTAGGCACATAGGCAAGTTGTGTGAGAGCGTAACTGTGAGTTTTGTATAGAAGGTGCCGATACGTAGATTCACCACGCTAGATATTCCTTAGTTGGAAATTTGTTGCATTTGTTTGTACACGCTAAGATAACTTCAGTATCAATAAATAATAGTAAAAACAAAAAAGTACAGAACACGCTTTTGTGTAAAAGCGAACTAAAAAGGTTTTATTATTACAATTAAGAATAATGTTGATATGAAAAAATGTATTTTATTTAAAAAAAAGATTGGTTTTTTCTGTTTATTTCGGTTTTTTCACAAAAGCGAGTTTCGTATTTTTTTAAGTAAAAAAAAACAAATCGCTAGTCCTAAAGATCCGAACAAGAAATGACCTTCACCCATCAGTTTAATGGATTTAAAGTATTTTTATATGAAATTCAGCATGTTAAAAAAACGTGAATGGGTTGGCTGAAAATTTCTGGCCAGACTATGGCTAATTAAAAACCATAATAAATTTGAATATTCTGGTAAATATCGGTCTCCTCTACCGCCATCATTTAGTTGATTGACTACTTTTGGAAGACCCTGTATGCAAAGCAAATGATGTCCATTAGGTTTCTTTCAGTGAGTTGGTGTCACATATCGAGCTAAATATTGTTTATTTTTAATTTTATTATGTATCGGGTACTCACGATAAGCGGTTTTTTGAATGCCGATATTTCGACCCAGTTGCATGGATCGTGGTCACGGCGAAACTCGCAGTTTCGCTCAGCATTCAAAAAACCGCTTATCGTGAGTACCCGTTACATAATAAAATTAAAAATGTGCAAATTTCGCGATGAAAATAGTTTAAAATCATATATTGTTTATTTTTTTCGGTAGCAAACGAGCATGCAGTCCACCTGACGGTAAATGGTCACTGCCGCACATAGACATCAGTAATCATTCCCAAACGATTGAAAAATACCTAAATTAAATAACAGATGCGTTGCTACCATTGAGGACTAAGATGTTCGTTCATAAATAGGTATAGCTGGTAACTACGCCTTCCTAAACCGAAACACAATAAACTGCTTCATGGAGGATAATGAGGGTGGCGGTGGTCTCCTCGGAACTACACGAAATCTACCACCTGGAGTAGCCTTTTATCAAAAGTGTCAAAACTGTTTTGTGCTCATATCTAGTTTTTCAGTTACGTACTACTAATATGCCGTGAGACCCATATCGGCTTTTTCAAAAATGGCGTCCAATTAATCACGACAAGGCGACCAGAGCGAGGTGCATCTGTTAGTCTGTTACAATAATTCAAGGATTGGAAACGTTAAAAACGTTGTTTTGTGCTCTTACTAACACTGCATTTGGTCCATAAACATCAGGATTTGTTTTGCAGCTGTTATTGAACCATACCATCACCAACACGTAAGTAGACTCTACATGGTAAGTAGACTCGCTCGACGAGCTCGTCGGCTGAACGTCGTAGAGACTACTTACCCTGATGATGCTCCGTTTTGGAGCGAAACACGTGTTGGTGATGGTATGTAAGTTGGTATATATATTGATTTTCTGTAGTGCATGCGTCCCTTGTGGGAGGGAGCGCGATACATACTGCATGTCTCAAAAATATATAAAATCATACATGGTGCACGCGGATTGTTGCGAAGTAGTTCTAACCTAACTTTATAGCATGGATTTCCGCAAAGTAACGCCTGATACTATTAACTTACTAATAGAATTACCAAAGAAATTTTATTACCAGTTTATACATACTATCCGTGAAAAAGACTTTGTCACCAACTTACTAGTTTTCACTATATTTAAGTAGATGTTTAGTTTAAATTGTTTAGATTTTATTATAAGTCACAATATTATGAATATGTTAAACAGGCTGTATGTAGAATTTAAATCTGTGTTCCGAGACAGTTACCGCGGTAAGTATCACATCCATTGGTACGTGTGAACGTTACGATAAGTAAACCCCGCGGTGGGAATGCATGGCCATGCAAATGTCAATGCATGTTAGGGCGGTGCATGCGAGTGCATTATATTTTACATGCTGCGATATTGTTGTTGAAATCGTCTGTATAAAAATCGCCTATCTTCACAAACCTATAAAAATCAATGGATTTGCAATTGAATGAATAGGCACGTTTATGATACACAGATTATGAAGTATCACAGATAGCGCGTACGAAACAATGAAATTAAATAAATATGTAAGTCAATAACTTGTTTAAAGTAATATTAAATGAGTTTTATTTTCTCTATCCCGCATAATATGCTTTCAAGTATAACTTGACTTTTGCTATTGGTGTTTGTTTGTTCATTGCATTTTACCCGTGTGTTTAATGTGCTACAAAAGACGACAGCAACTTTACAACATTTACAAAGATGCTTAAAATATCATAAACGTAAATAATGGCATATATTATATTAAAGATCGAAGAGTCGAGGTAACTTGCTATTGACTCTAAAGTAATTTATTTATAATTTGACAAGCAATGATCTTAAGAAAATTTGTTTTTGAAACATCCTGTCTCAACTACACAATCAAGTACAGGCACGATTATTACAAGTACTTTTATTAATTTATTTCCCTTGTCAATAATTTATGCAACAAAAAACCTGAGTTACCATCTCAAGTGCGCAAAAACTGGAGCAATTTGTATTTCGTTAAGATGATGGATGTGGTCGGAAATAACTTATGTTTTCGAACAGTAAGTAATCAAGTTAAGTAGCCTTTGGCCGATGAGCAAAAAGTCATATTGTATGCCGTCAGGTGAAGCAGGATTGTGATGAAAATAAAAATAATTTGAAAGACAGGTGACAAGTTAGGTACCTACATACATGCTAGAAATAACCGTCCTTCGAAAGTTGATTTCCTTAGGCATTTAAATCTAAAGGCATCTTGCAAATAGGTGACACAAGCTTGTGATATTATAACATATTACTATTTAATGATTTAATAATCCTTTTTAACACTCATCTATATTGTATACGTAGCTATCCCTAATATGAATATTCACGCTCATAAATCCCCCTGTTGTTATGGTTCCATTGTTTTTGCAGTCTTAATACGACTCATTTTTTTCGCTGCTTGTTAATAGAATAAATTGAGGAATATAGGTATATAGGATAGGTATTAGGACAGGATCAGGATATAGGATTGAAGTTGTTCAGAAATATTTTCTAAACACCAAAGTTATAGAGGCAAAATTTCTAACGTTGCATGCCTCATTTGCAAGACTCATTTTTTTCGCTGCTTGTTGATAGAATAAATTGAGGAACACAGGTGCATACGTTGTTCAGAAATATTTTCTAAACACCAAAGTTATAGAGGCAAAATTTCTAAAATTGCATACTTGGGCAACTATATAATAATGGTGCTTCTTTAATCTTACTTAAACTTTACAGGTATTAGTGATAATATCAGATATAAATTACACGGTGCAATAGTCGCTACACCGGGCTACACAGGTTCTAGGTTTATTAATCTCTATTAAGTTTTATTAATATCTGCATTTAAATGATGTTCATGTTATTTTTTACCATTCGTTTGTAAATAAAATGCGCTCCTGTTGTTACTACGATTAATAAAGCAACCATATCAATAAAAAGAGAACCTGACGAATTTATCTCATACTGATATGTTAAATAGCTAAAGAGTATTTTTTTATTGACTAGTGTTTATTGCACGAGTGACAGAAAAGTTTCCAAAGACAGAAAAATCCCAATGTTTGGGTATTATGTGTATATATGTATAAAAAAAATACACGATTTTGTGAAAAAACGAATAAAGTGTAAAAATATATTTTTTTAATTAGAACTAAGACTAATATAAATATTTATTTTTAATTATTTACTTGTTTTTTTTTAGGTTTGCTAAACTATTATTTATTTAGAATATCGAGTAAAATAAAATCGCTAGTCCTGAAGATCTTGGCTAGGATAAGAAGACAAACTATTCAAATTATTGTATAGCCATCGGGCCTGAATAAGTATGCAAAGTTCTAAATTGATCCGATTTTTCAAAGTCGGTAAAATCACTATCAATGTCGGTACAAACAGATATATGCATACATAAGCTTATAAAAACGTGTTAATAATGAAACATTGTGTGCTATGTTTATATGGGGGCAACAATAAAAGCAAACTTACTTAAATTACTTAAGTAACAGTACTTAAGTTACTTAAGTAACTTAAGTTACTTAAGTAACTTAAGTACTTTATTTTACGCTGGGTCGACCTTTGTCATAAAAAATATGTAAAACATACGGTATGACAATAAATACATTACAAAACACTACATAATGTATGATTTAGTTTAATTTTTTTAAATATGTTTATGCTCAGATATTTTGCTTAGTATTCTAAGGCTTACTATGGGCATAAAATAATTATTTATTTATTCAATAATAAAAGTGGAAACGAATATTTCTGTTATTTATCATTTCATTCCACGTTATCGGGTGACATTTTTGAGTACCTCGTCACCCACGCTTAAAGCAAAAGCTTGTTCAAGCTTGCGTGGGCATCAGCAAATACTCTTTGCGAATAAACATCTTATAATTTAGAAGTGGATTCGAGTATACAAAAATATTCTTATATTTTATGAACCTACGGATTCGTTGCTCTATTTTGTAATGTTTACTTATATGCTACGAGACCGATTTCGAAGTCATCCGACCGACTTTATTATGACAATACATACCATACAAATATAATATGGACGATAAATATGATAAAAAAATTGACCGTCAATTTTTATTAGGTATTTTTACATTAAATTATGGAAGCAATATTATGATTTGCAAGATGGTAGAACTCATGTAGTTTGACCGGGGAGGTAGCACCGCCACCCTCATAATCCCCCGTAAAGCAATTTATTGTGTTTCGGTTTAGAGAGGCGTGGTTGCCGGCTATACCTAAACGCGAGGCGAACAGTCCTCAAGGGTAGCAACGCATCTGAGGTCAACCTTAAGTACGATTTACCTAATCGTGCTCGGGGATGATTATTGATGGCCATGGGCGGCAGTGACCACTTACCATCAGGTAGACTGCACGCTCGTTTGCTATCTTAAGACGATAAAAAATGGATAATAAGTATAATTATTCGTAGAAGTATCGGTCATACAGTAGGAAAACGATAGCATGTTAGAAATTATTTATTCAAATTCCTAATTTTTATTCAACAGTCTTAAGTTAAAATGTCAAAACAATAGAAAATGATACATCTAATAAAGAACCTACAGTGTGATGTTGTAAACATGATAAATGGTTTACAGACGAAATTTTAAGGATGGGTTTCAAAAACTACGTCATTGCCAGTGATTTGATTAGAAGATGTTGTTCTATCGACTGAAATTTATCTATGCTTTCGCGTATATTCTTTAAAGTGTTTTTATGCGAGGCACAATTTTACAACCGCTATAAAACTGACCTGTATACCGGCAGATTTATGCAATGACCATATCCCTGAGATAGAAATGCTAATGCGGTCTTTCTAAGGGGCGCTATAAATTGTTATTTTTTATCGGGCCAAGGTGGCGAACGAGCATGCAGTCCACCTGATGGTAAGTGTCACTACCCTGGTGGTAAATACCTTCTACCTGGATGGTCACTTCCGCCCATCGACATCAGAAATCATACTCAAGCACGATTGAATCTTATCGAGGTCGACCACAGATGCGTTGCTACTCCTGAGGACTAAGATGTTCGTTCGATGTAGGTACGCAAAGTATACCCGGCAACTACACTTCTCCTAACACACGAATTGCTTCACAGAGGATTATGAGGGTGACGGTGGTAGCTCCCCGGTCGAGGTACACTAGTTTAACCATCTGGCAAACTATTTATCTAAGGTCTAAATCTATTCTAGGTTTCAGGTGGTAGAACTCGTTTAGTTCGACCCGGGAGGAACCACCGCCAACCTCTTAATTCTCCGTGAAGCAAATATTATGTTTCGGTGTGGTTGCTGGTCACATTTATACACAAAGCGAACATCTTAGACCTCAGTAGTAGCAACGCATCTGTGATCAGACTTAGGTACAAATTAATTGTACTGGAGGATGATTATTGATGTCCATGGGCGGCAGTGACCACTTACTATAAGGTGGACTGCATGCTGGTTTGCTACATTTATACTATAAAAAAATTTAAAAAT
>DWNR01000432.1:0-20003 GCA_018250455.1 Polygonus leo | reverse complement strand
TCACCGCTCATCACACCATCGATCACAATGAACCAATTCACATTCCAACACCTCCGGGTCAAGTGAGCAGTAGGTCGGTTGAACATGTTTTAGAGGGCTTACACACTTGCCGATATATGTGACCGACTTATCATAAGTGAAGAATAGACTGATGTAATTGAATTATTAAGATTTTACATTCAGACACTCATATTACTTCTTTAATTCTTCTTTATTAGGTTAAAAATATACTCAATAAAATAATGACTATTTTCGATCAATCAAATAACAACAATAACTCTTTACTGTTTAACGAAAACATGGTTTACAAAATAATCAATCACTAAACACTAATCAAACACTAAGCCTCACGATACCCGAAGAGATCAAACCGCAATCAATGAAGCAATCATTAGGTACAGCATAAAGAGATCTAATAAAATCAGACCCTAATCAATCAAACCATCAACATCAACAGCTAAATTCACTCACCGCTCATCACACCATCGATCACAATGAACCAATTCACATTCCAACACCTCCGGGTCAAGTGAGCAGTAGGTCGTTTGAACATGTTTTAGAGGGCTTACACACTTGCCGATACATGTGACTGACTGACCGACTTATGGCAAATGAAATGAATAAATAAAGTAATTATAAAAGGTATACTAGAAATAATGCCCAGTTAGATAACTCCGCTACATAAACCAAGTGAATTTCGTTTAAATGTATTACTTAATTTTGATGCATTTCTTAGTGTCCTAACATGTTTATTACGTTATTTGACCTGTACTGTACTTCATGTACTGTATTTTCCTTTAGCGATCATCAAATTATGATTTCTTTTAATACACGCGTAATTTTTGGAAAATCAATGTCCTGGGATTCGAAAGCGGACCCTGTGTGTCTAAAGTCGGACTCTCAACCACAGGGCTATCACCTTTATAGCCAAAAACAACTCTAAACAAGTGTACAAAATATACCAATAATAGCAAACGTACAGTGTGCACGCGCCCTAAAACGTACAGACCCACAATATTATAATTACGTAAAGCTACGTCTTAATATCAATAAGGCTAACGCAGGTAGGACCACTAATGCTCCTGAACAAACATCTATCCATCAATACTGATATGTTTAAACTTGAAGCAAAAACTCATTGGAGTGGTGGGCTAGTGTGGACGTGGCTTAAAATGAAAGTGGATTTGTTTATTATTGTTACTTTGTTTATGTCGATAAACAAAACCGTTTTTATTTTTATTTTAACATAATGTTATTAATAAAAAATGTTATTTAGTGTGTTATACTCTTTTTGTTTATTTTTGCTATACTTCAAAGATACTGTCAATTTATTGATTGCAAATATTTGATTTATTTGATTTTTTCTTATGTATAGGTACATAATCTTGCTTAGTAAAAATGCAGTAAAAGTCAGTAAAAATTGCTTGCATAAAAATGTACATTTGAGGAGTTGAATGAAATTGGACTTAAACATCGTATAGATACTTTCATTATGATCTGCTCTGTGGACTCTGTTCCTTCGACGCAGACAAACAATATGGTAGTATAGTATTTGAATTTAAATTTAAAACAAATTCAATACAAATTTAAATTTATCGTACTTGTTTTCATTTTAATCCTTTCGGGCGCTACGAGTGTAACTCAATAATTAACGACGTATTACCCAAAGTTATTTGTCGCGAATTGTCAATAATTTTGTCAATACAACAGTAAAGGCGCCGTGAACACACACATTGTTACCAACACAGGATGCTAACAAATTTACGACCACATTAATTTCAATCAAAAATTGAAGAGTCGACGGAAGTGGACAAATAAGTCCGAGAAATATTATCGAATTAATTAGGACTGTGTGTGTGTGTGTGTGCACGTGTGTATGTGTGTGGATGTGCGTGTATATGGTAGAGAGAGCGTTATGGGTATGTGTGTGCGTGTGTGTATGTTTTTTCTCCAAAGGTGCAAATAATAATTTAGGTATCATTGAATAGCACTGAATGATGGTATTTTCTCCTAATACCGTATGTCAGACTCCATCAGGACACGTATGTGTATGCGTGAGTGTGCATATAAGTATTTGTATGTGTATATGTGTACAGTGTTCACATATTTGTGTTTCTGTGTTTGCGTCTCACTCACGCATGTACATCTGCGAGGGTGGCGTGTCCACATAACTCTTTCAGCGTGAATGTAAAAAAATAAGAAAAATCTCGTGTTCGTCTGACAATGAACTGTTGAAATGTGAGGTCGATGCGCGCTCACGATCGCTGATGTGTTTATTTTGGTCAGGAATGGGACGTCATGTGGACGTGTCATGGTTGACGTGGACGGTTTACTAGATCATTGTTGATCATTGGTAACCTCCGATAGATTGGACTATTGTTGAGTGCTTATCCTTCACTAGGAAATGTCTTGTTTAATGATTCCAGAGATGATATAAAAGGTAGAATATTGCTAACGCTACTACCACCATTTTCGAAATCTACAACAAAGTCTTACTTGTGTTTGGCTTCCAGAAGTGTAGTTGCTGGCAATAACTGTTTTTTTTAAGTAAGTAAGCCGAAAGGTCCTCAGGAATAGGATAGCATCTTCATCATCGACTTTGTAAGATATTCAATGTTTATGAACCAGTTTGCATTTTCCATGGGCGGTAGTGATATTTTTCATGTGAATTTAGGTTCAGTTGCTACTCCATAGTGTTTCTATATCCTTCTTTTGCAATACAATAACAAGAATCATTCGTATGTTTAACTCTGAATGATGTTTAGTGTCTTTTTTGTAAATATTTATACTGATGTCTTTAAATAATCCTTTTTATTACCTACATTTACGAGTATTTTTAAAAGAAGAACAATTCCATTAAATTATCGATATGCCAGGACGTCGTACAAAAGATAAGTCGTTAATAAATGGTCATAATTTTGCGCACACAAAAACATATCAACGATCAAAGGCATACCTGATACATATCTGATGTTTCAAAGTCTTTCGATTTTATTGTGTCTTCAAACGTATACGGCTTAAGCGTCTCAATTAAACGTCACACTCGATCGAAGTATCTTAAATAAATCCATTCGTCGAACACAAAACGAAGTCGAGCACGTGAAAAATCCATCAATAAAAATCAAACTAACAGACATTGTCTGCTTAAAAAGAAAAACGGGCTACTAATGAACGCACCATCAGAACACACTTGCAAAGTTATAAATGCCGCCACATCATCCTTAACACCTGGAGACAAGATTGATATTGCTCTAAATGAGAGCAAAAGAATTGGCAGCGAGAAGCGATGTCAATAAAGATTAAGTGGATTCTCAGAGTCGGGTTACGCATCTTGGACAGACAGACGGACAGAAATCCAGTCGCTGACGTGTGATTGACAGCGGCTCGGCGTCGCTGGAAAAAGAAACAGTCGACGTGCCTAAGCCCGATGCTTTATTTCTCAGATACCGACGGATGGGTTCATTTTAGACGCTGTTTTGTCAACATTGTTGGTGGTGGCGATGGTATTGTGAATATTATAGGACTTAATTAAAATTTGTCTAGTTTTTAATTAATTTTACCTTGTATCTTGTGCTGTCTCTGAAATTTCAAATCTACATTTGAAAGCAAAATTTCATTTTCTTTCTGAATGAATACGTTATATCAAAAAAATCTTGACTTGTAATGCTATTAAAAATTTAGGTAATTTGTAAGTAAGACACATCACCAAAAAGTGGAAATTACGAGGCTCTTTAAATAAGTACTTTTCTGTAAAAATTGGAGGTCAAGTAAATAAAATCATTAGAATGCTATATAGCTTATTTCTAATATTAATCCCTAGATATATAATTATCGTTAATCAATCTTGCTTGACAATTAAAAACACGAAATTATTTTATTTTGGCGTATATATGAAAATATCAAAGTAATGATTTAAATCGCTGTGTCATTGTATGGCTAATACTGAGTCACGAAATGTTTCCCCAATATGTATATAATCTAGAAGATTAACTTCAACGTAACTTTCGCTAATCTGCACTCTTAGCGTCACCATTACATCACAATACGGTTACCTCCCATTTCCCTCTAAAAATATGTTATCTGTCACTCATCCTGGATGACAGATCGCGTCTGCAACTACAATATTGAGTCGGTTCCCGTCGATTCCCGTTTTCAACGCCGAGCTGTCACGTCAAGTCACGCCGTCGACAAATGTAAGTACAAATGTTGAAATTCAGGCCAAATGACACGCTGCTCTGACGTGTCATATTTGTCTGTTCTGACAGACGTACTGTCAGAACTGCTGTTCTTTACAACATTTTGTTCTTGTTCTAACTTCGAAATTTTACGACTATTTGTCTTCATTATGTTTGTTTTTTAATGTTTTGTTGTTTTCTTTTTATCAATTTTTTTTCTACCGTATTAACTGTACAATTAAATAAAAAAACAGTAATAAGATTTTCAAAATATTATAACGTAAACTAAAATTCTATGTTTACAATTTAACTTTGAAAATTAGCTAAAAAATAGGTACAATCACTAGTCAATCTTCAGAAGTCGCAATTTTGAGACATCTTGGCACCGATTCCTATTGTCAGACCACCGTGGATTGTGTCAATCAACAATTGCGTCCACAAAACTTTATTTAAAACTCTTGTTGTTCTATTTTCCAAACCAATCACTGGAAACTCGATTCAGTCAATGAATGACAATTGAAAAATAAAAGTATAGCTATAGTTAGTCCCACAGTTGAAAAATAAAAGGGTTAAAGTATAGCTAGACGAATTTTTTGGAACCAATAACTTGTTTTCGAATCAGCGGTCTCCGTCCGTCAACTGGTAAAGTCAAAGAATGTGGGAGGTTATTAAACCGTCCATACGTCAACAAAAGACAAGGTGTCGTGTGTGGTCGCGCCATTTCCGAGAAACCGTGAGTGTTTCCGAAAAAACCAGAGGTGGTATACCGCTGAAATCTTAAACGGTACACTCCAAGTATGTTTAAGCCCAAGACATGTGAAATGAAGTAGAAATTTGGAGTCCATGCATCAACGTTTACTCGCCAGTAGAATCTTGAGATAACAAATAATTAGAAACAAATTAGCGCTTCTTAATAAGCATGACAAATTGTCCATTAATCATTGATATCTGAAAATAATTTTTATGTTATCTTTACAATGCCGGACCTAGATTTTAGTTAACCAGATCGAGATTGGAGATTGAGCTGTTTTTAAAGATAATATTTAGGAAAAATACTGTTTAGATATAAAGTATGCGGATGACTTAATCTTTGTAAGTCGATCTGATATGACGATTCGTAAAGGATTGTGGATCTAGGAAAAGGATGGTGAGTATTCGGGATTGTATCGTTCGAAATTGAAGTGTGATTCGATAGGAGGATGGCTATGTGGAATGGGGAAATCGGCGGATTGGAATAGCATTCGAAAAAAATGTTTATTTTCGATGTGATTGCCGATGATACCGAACACTATTGAGATATGCGATAAAGATAAAACATCAGCCAAATTGCCTATCACTCGATACTTTTTGTTAACACGAAATGTTACAAAAACCTTCGGGTATTCCTAAAAATAGTATCAAAAGACTAAAAATAGATTACAATCTGGAACTGATCCTTTCGTACGAGCGCCGTCTGTCTTTCTTAAATCCAATGATTCCTATTTATTCGCTTCATGTCTGCTATTAGCGTAATCCTCGCGATTATGAGCACGACGACCGCCAAACGCGGGCCGATGCAATCGAGACCTTTACAATAAAAACGATAGCTTCAATAATAATCCGAAAAATGGGCCCCCTCAGATACAGATCGGATTAACGGTCAGCCGAGCACAAAGCCGGGCCAATCACCGAGACGATTCTTTCGAGCGCTTCACGTATTTACGTCACATTTCTTCGATTTTCGCGGCACGTTCGAGACGTAATAAGCGGACGGCCGTCCCCGGTCCGTCACCGTCGGGGGGTGGGTCGGCAGGGGGACGGGAGTCGTTGGAGTTAATGAAGTTTTCTCGGCCGCGATTCCCACAGGTCGTCACATGCGGACGGAGTTTGCGGGGCACATATTGTGCACGTCGCGTTGGCTATCATCAGATATTGCGCTGGTAAAATGTTTTAATAAGCGCATCCCGACTCGGCCGGTCCTAACGTTATTCCCTCTTATTAATGTCTATTGTTTGGAGTTTTTGCGTTATTGCGACGATATTGACGGTTTTATTTCGCGTCTAGATATTGCTGTTGAGGGACGGGTGGGTAATCTCGAAATTTTGTCAATTTACTCTCATATTTGGCAGCGGGTTCCAGTTAGGTTTGGAATCCTTTTTTCCATGTGAGTTTTATAATATAACTTGAGTTCGGAATGCAATGTAGCTGTGTTATTGTATTCCGTAAATATTTATTTTATATTGTTTATTATAAAACATGCTTTATTAGTTTCATTTCGTAATTTCAGATTTTTTGATTATGTCTTCTGCTTAATGGTATACATGTTACATGATGTTTAGTATTTAAACATAATTAAAAGAAAATTAATAATTAGCGCCAGATATTTTTCTGAAAGAGTATTCTATATAACTTTGTTTACGTAAAGTGGCTTGTGTTCTTAGCATAATACTTTATATAGTAAAAAATAGGTTACCTCTTAAATTTCTCTTCATTTTAACTATAAACTAATTGGTAAGTACATAAACAAGTGCCGATTTCTTTACAGCTTCAACTAACATATTTCCCTTTTATTTAATATTATTTTACTTTTAAAAATTCGCATTTTAAAAGCAAAATAATATATTACCATTAAAAATCTATTTTAAAAGTATAATTTTTTAAAGGGTAATAAATATTTTAAAAAATAACTTAAGTCAAGGAAATCTTAATGAATTTCTAAAATGCAAACTTTTTTCTAATTTGTAGCAATTGGTTTGCTTTTTTAGAGGTGTAGTTGACAGCTACACATACATATGAAGCGAACATATGAGTTTTAAGCGGTAGCAAAGCATCTACGATCTCAGGAGCATTCAATCACACGTGGGGTACAAACGGGGCTGCTGTGGTCACTTACCATAAGGCGCCCTGCATTCTCGTTTGCTACCTTTTGTTACTAAACGTAGGTTTGTAATACAGTCATGTAGTGCAAAGCACATGCAATACAAACTCACAGAGTTCGACCGTATGACCGTTCGTCCGAATTAATAAAGTTCGCGCGTTCTCGGGTAGCTTCGCAGATTTATTCACGCTAATAATAATCATAATCCTCCGTGAAGCAATGCTTGTATTTGATTTTGAGTAGCAAACGAGCTTGCAGTCCACGTGATGATAAGTGGTCACTGCCGCCCATGGACATCAATAATCATCCCCACTGCCGCCCATGTACATCAATTATCATCCCCAAGCACAATTGAATCATATCTGAATTTGATCACAGATGCGTTGCTACACCTGAAGACTAAAACGGTCGCCTCGTGTATAAATTTAAATGGAATACTTACACGCGAAGTCAACATCTTGGTTGACAAAGGTTCCATTTGTGATCGATCATAGAAATATTTGAATCGTTCTTAGCGTTGAGTAAAAATGTCCAATGGCGATTTTGACTTCCCATTAGGTGGACAACATTCTCGTTTGCTACCCTCATACCGTGAAAAGTAGTTACGTAATACAGTCATGTAGTGCAAAGTGCATGCAATACAAACTCACAGAGTTCGACCGTGCGACCATTCGTCCGAATTAATAAAGTTCGCTCGTTCTCGGGTAACTTCGCAGATTTATTCACGAGACTTTATTACGCTAATAATAATCATAATCCTCCGTGAAGCAATGCTTGTATCTGATTTTGAGGAGTTATTGCCGGATTTACTTTTTAGCGTATAAAGGTAGCAAACGAGCATACAGTCCACCTGATGGTAAGTGGTCACTGCCGCCCAAGTACATAATCATTCACAAGAACGATTGAATCATATATGAATTTCATCATAGATGCGTTGCTACGCCTGAGGACTAAGCTATTCGCCTCGCATATACCTAAGTATAGCCGGCAACCATGTCTCTCCAAACCGAAACACAAAAATTACTTCACGGAGGATTATGAGAGTGGCGGTGGTACCTCCTCGGCCGAATTTAATGAGTTCTACCACCTGGCAACTAATTTTGAGGATTTTAAGTGCCTGGATTTACTTACACTCGAAGGTATTTAGTTGTCAATGAATGCATTTGTGATCGATCATAGAAATAATTTAATCGTAGGTACTTACTTGAATTAACTAGGGTTGGACTTAGAACTTAGGAATGAAACTAGGGTTGAATACAAAGGTAAAATGGCGGCTTCGACTTCCCATTAGGTGGACCACATTCTCGTTTGCTACCCAAGAAGTAGGTACGTAATACAGTCATGTAGTGCAAAGAGCATGGAATCCAAACCGTTTGACCAAAACGTTTGACCGTTCATTCCGACCGACCGTTTCCGGATAACTTTGCAGATTTATATACAAGCCTTTTTTGCATTCTTCTCCGGATTTAATTTTGTATAGTACTAAAATCATAATGCATCACAATCTATTATTGCTTGGACAACTGAGCACGGACATATATGTATCCGAATAGAACATTTTCTCGAGATTTTCCCCACGGTGGCTAAATGCGTATTGGTAGACTTTACAGAACTATGAAATTTCTTTTAGGGTATCGTAGGAGGGTTCTTAATCATAAAATACCAACACTGACGCTCCACCCATCCGTCACCATCCGTCATTGCGTCACACCGTCTGTCGTTGATTTCTAATGTGTTCACAACATTGAAAATTTGGTGCCAGACGCATTCTGCATCTTGCTGCATCTTTGTATATTCTAGGTGAGCATGTATTGCAACTTAAATATATAAAAGGTAGATGATAGTCTGGTCTGTAGATAATGGTACTGAAAATGTGATCGAATCTACCTCCACCCCACAATTCGATTTAATGACGTATTAATATTTTCCCGCTCTATGCATTCCGTATTAAGAAACGATTAGGGCGTTAATACACCCGCTTATTGCCACCTTATCGGATCCCTGACCTCTTTAGAATGTTAACAACGAGCCCCCGCGAGCCGAGTGCATTAATGACATTTTTCACATGTTCCTCGCTCGGATCACAGGTCAACAGCTAACGCCCTCCGTGGGGTGGGGTGGGGGACGTCTGGGGGGTCAGGGGGTTCCAGAAGGCGCGGACGTCTCGCGTCAATCAGTTCGGGCCGACGTGACCGGAATGCTTGAGGGTTTTCGCAGACCGTTAAGACGGTTTTTTATGATCGTTCGAGTTAGCGCCCGATTATTTGCCGTTCGGGTAATCCGATGTGTACGCAGCTTTATGTTCGGGTGTAACGCGTTTATTAGTTCGGTGGATGTGTTGAGACGGTTTGTTAGTTTTTTCTGTCTTTACGATTTTGATGTATAACGATTCGGAGTGGATTCGATAACAGCTAATGTATACCTACTCACGCGTTATATTGAAAATAAATAACACTTCAATTTATGAATGATTTTGAGATTTAAATTGAATAATTTTGTATTTATGTCTTTAATGGTTCAGGTTCAGTACCCAAAGGTTCTAAGGAAACCCATAGCTAAGACCTCGCTGTCCGTCTGTCTGTATTGCCAATAAGATTTTAATATTCGATGATTTTATATATATATTTATGAATTTGCTCATTTTATATGCGCTGCGTAATTTTAGGAAGTAGTAGGTAAGGCTCACGACCTCGAAGTGGGATTATTATTTTTGTGCCATTAATTTACCAGTTTCGTACCATTAATTTGTGAGTTTCGTACTTAGTAGCGAAAAATTTTACTAATAATTGATTATTTTAAAGTAAAAACTCACTAAATTGAATTTTATACGAATTAATCACAGAATTTATATATTCATGTAAAAAAGAAATTTGCGATTCTTGATATTTATATAGGTAATAAATTATTGCATTTAAAATAAATATTTACACGTAATTTTAAAATATATAAACATTATTTATTTGAGTGTATTGAGATTACCAAATAAATAAACGATTCAATGCTAGTATCATTTCTAAACTTAAGTTAATATGAAAATTTTCGTCTTCTTTATCTGTCTGGAAAATACGGAATAAATCGATTGCGACTCTCCGCGACATTATTGAAAAAAAATAGAAGATCGAAATTACACATAGAAGAACTTGGTCATCACCACGATCCATTCTTGGCGCAGTGAACTGTTGGAGGTAATAGAACTACAATGCTTATAATCGCAACCCATTAGTATCCCAGTACACATGATAGCTGTCACATGTCATATGTGTTCATTACCGTGTCAAGCCATAGAGCAATGCGAATAACTTGTATAACTGTTTTTTTTTTTAAGTTAATTAATGGATTTCTTTATTTACTGCATTAACAGCACTGACTGCTATCGTGTGTGTCTTTATTTTATATTGTTTAAGTAAAACTTCTGAATTTGAATTTGAAAGTGCTGGGGCACGGTTCGCCTCTCACAATGAGACGTAGGTATTTTGGCGTCAACCACTAGGCTATCATTGCTTTACTTCAATATTTCTACCGTGGTACCATCCCATCATCTTCTTAATTTTCCATAAAGCAATTCATATATTTCGGTTACAGGGGTATGATTATTAGCTATGTACTAGATCAACACTGTACTCCTCAGGCGTTGCACGTGTCGACCTCAGGTAAGACTTCAATGCTATTTAGCGTCAACTTCAAATATAGTGATGTAGGGAGTATCATCAGGTGGACTGTATGCTCGTTTGCTTCTATACTTTTAAAATAAAAAAACACTATCTGTGAGTTTGATATTCAAGCGTATTCGAGTTGAATTTCGGTTTTCGAAAAAGATTTACGTAAGCCGATCTTCGACCGTGCGAAACCGACGGGTGAGCGAATGAATGACTCATTGAATGACCGGTAAATAGTTGATTGAATGAATCCGTTGCGTCGTTGACTTATCTACCGTGACGTGACGTGAAGTCACTTTTGCAGCTCAGGTATCTGATAGAATGTTGCCACTTACAACGGATTTGTTAATAAATACGCCATGCATTGTTAACTACAAGAATGACGGTGGTATCTTCCTGGTCGACTTTTTACCTCTACCACCAGAAACAATCAACGACAGCGCTGAAGAGCAGTTTATATCTTCTTAAGCAAACGTTGGTAAAAATAACTTTTATTACTGACGTATTTAAATATCTTACACATCATAGAATTGTTTATAAACAAACAAATTTATAAAAAACAACAACAAAACTCACTATTGCAAAAACAAAAGCAATAGTTAATTCGTTCGCGCGTCAAAAGTTCCCTGAGAATGTACCTCGAAAACAGCTCAGTGAGTGGAAGAGTGAGTGAATGAATGAACCTCGAGGGCCACCAGTTGATCGGCGTGACGCGCGCCTGTCCGTCAAACGGGTGTCGTGAGGTGGAGATGGACTTTCTAATGTTTATTAACTCTATAGCGATTTTTATCTATACACATATATAAAATTGGAGTGTCTGTTTGTAATATAAAAATAACTGCTTTTTACTAAATGCCTATGTACGTATACATGGTACATATACCAAAATATCATTTTTTATAATTTTTGTCTGTCTGTTTGTTTCGACTAATCTCCGGAACGGCTGGTCCGATTTTGACAGGACTTTCACTGGCAGATAGCTCATGAAATAAGTAGTAAATTAGGCTACTTTTATTTCAGAATTATATTATATATTATTAAGACCGACCGAATTCCACGCGGGCGGCTAGCTGCAAATAAAAATATTTGATCATAAGAATAACAATTTTTGCAATAGGTTTGTTATTAGAGTTGAATTGTTTATTTATTACTAGTATTAACAAGTCGATTTAATTTGACATGACTGATGTTCGGCGATTAAAAATACTTTTGTTTTATTTATATTTAAATTATAAAAATATATATTTTTCTGTAAAATTTACATCCACTATGCACGAAATTCTTGTATTTTAATTTAATTCCTTTAAGTATTTTAATCACTTGAAATTAGTAGAAGAATTATGAGTAAACTACTTATAAAGATCATTAATTGTTTAAGGCGAATATTCCCGTCAAATATTCTTTCAAATACCTATGTGAATTTGATTTATAGTCATATCAACACTAATCTAAATATAAATAAAAATACACTAAAATGTCTGGTTGATCCCGTATTATGAATAGCATTTTTAACAGCAAGCTACATTAGACAGGTTTACAGATCGTAGATAAATCCGTAACACATAACAAATGATTAACGACAAGCAATATTGTTTTGTAGATCATTGTTTATAGCCGTGGTATAATAGTTTTATATTAGATCATATAATAGTTTGTTTTAGGCAGGTACAGTTGGTTTTTTCTTTATAAATAGGAAATGAGCCAGCAGTCAACCTGATGGTATGTAGATCTTACCATCAATTATTATGTATAACCTTAGATACAATTGAAAACGTTCTTGAAAGAATAAAGGTTGTTTCTTGAATAAATATGAATCACTTTTTCGGCTGAATGAATATTTATAATAAACAACTGCTTCATCAAGAAAATAGAGGTGACAATAAGTTCTACCAGTAGTAAATTAGTAAAAGTAATAAATAAAAAAAAACTAAGAATTCCAATTAAAATAGAAACAAATGAATGAACTGTCACAA
The DNA here is from genome assembly GCA_018250455.1 of Polygonus leo. Classification (NCBI taxonomy): domain Eukaryota; kingdom Metazoa; phylum Arthropoda; class Insecta; order Lepidoptera; family Hesperiidae; genus Polygonus; species Polygonus leo. Next base: position 7,342 of record DWNR01000432.1, on the reverse strand, counting down.
ATTGACCTCAAAATCTAAGGACAAATGTATATTTAACATTAATAGAGATTTTTTAAGTGACATAATTATTAATTGTTACTATTTGAACTTAATAATATAAAAATTGCGGGAAACAGTAGGCTTTTCGGTGCAATTTTTTTTCGCTAAACTTTGCCCATTGTATACTTTATTAAGTGTTCTTATTCAATTTGCAATGTATAAATGGTTAGTTCTTACAGTGAAGGAATTATGGTGACTCCATTTGAAGCTCCATCAGTTTTTAATTCTTGATTTACTTTAAACTCCTATGTTTCACTTTCATTCATCATGTAACATAATCTCAAGTTTTCTCTCGAAAATCATCATATCAATAATCATACAATTTTCGGAACTCTATAAATACGTTTAATTACTAACGATTACTCTTTTATCGTATAGTAATTACATCCTGTCAAGATATAAATCTGAAGACTGATTTATCTACATCTTGATCTATATTTAATTTTACTACTAAAGATATATTATTGTGTCATGCACTACTTGACATATGTAAAGGAATTTTATTTTAACTAATAAATTAACTAGCTAATTATAATAATTGTATTTGGATATGTTATTCGCTTCATATATATTATGGCCTACAAATATTTTATATTAATTTGAAACCATTAGGCCATCAGACAACGATGCTTTACATATGCATATAATTCAACAGTTATAATTAGGCATCATGTGAAATAATATATGTATATGGCAGCCATCGTTGCTTATTTAAATTTAATTATCATTCCGAGCCAATATATTTTATAACTACATATTTATGTCAGCGGCGGCTTCCAAAATACAGGAAGCGTTATTATTTATTTTAACTGTCATATTATTTTGGTTTATGCACACAAAGTAGCATCGAGATCGCTTCCAATAATCATAAATTGAGGCCATTCGAAACCGATAAATCGATCTCGTAACACAGATATAAAAATGTAAACTGTAAAAGTGTCATATACTTAAATATTAACGATAAATTTGTCGTTAGAACGTGTGGGGTCCGCGTGAATTTAGTGTCGATTTGTGTCGTAATAACATTCGTGTAAGCATGTGCGATATAAAATTTGTCGGTGACGGTAGATTTATCCGGACGGCCGCAATGAGCCAAGCGCGTGTCACAAATCGAACCCGTTGTTTCATTGAGCGATTTTTGCGTTTATTTACAGTCGCCCGACACCGGTCGGCGGGTTATCGAATGCATTAAATACGCGGCAATAGTGGCGTGGAAAAAAAAAAGCCATAAAACGCCACAATTCGGCCGGAGCCGACTCCATGCTAGCGCAGCGGCTGATTTATTCGCTCGCCGGTGTCGGCGCGAACGTACCTCGTGACGTCACGCCTTTTTTTCTCCGGCTTTTTGGCTTTTTATTGATGGCGCTCGGTTAAAAAGTGGCCGGGGCGGGCCGGCTAAGCGAGCGGCGTCAGAATTTGTGAATGATTTTTCATCCGACCGACTCATCCCGCGTTTCGCAGCCATTTGTCAGGCCGGTGAAAAAGATGCATGTACGCGCGGCTGTTGTGCGATTTTTTTAAACACACACCGTTTTTTTCGCTTTTTAGGCTTTTACGCGGCTCCATTGACATGTGAAAGTGTGTTAGCGTCGGTCCAGTTTATAAATCTACGCCGTGGCGTTCGTTTTTCGGTTTCTGCGCCGTTTTAATTTTGCGTTTTTTATTGTCATAGTTTAAGCCGCTTTAGGATTCATTATTCTATCGTGTCGTGTGTGAGCGTGGAATGGAGACTTTTTTCACGGTTTTTCTATTCGCTCGTTTGAAGCTTATCTTGTTAGCATTGTTTAGTTGAGTGTTTCACGGTTTTTGCTTCAAGTGAAGAATCAATTATATTGTTAACTTGTTTTATGACGTTCGTGCAAGGATTAATGCGTTTATGACGTTAAATGGTTAATGCGAGCTTTTTAACTTACCACAACATGTTGTGACGGCTTTTAATATAGATAATACATTTTTGTTTCAGTAACTATATTCAGTTAGTATAGTTTTTTCGTCCATCCCTTAATCCCTTAAACATTTCAGGCCCTCAATCCCGGATTCCTAAGGGTTTAGCCGAGCTAGACTCTAAGTAGCGCAGTAGATCAATACCTTCTAAATTTAGTTCTTTAGTCGACTTCTGCGACATCCACAGAAAGACTGGAATTGTTAAAAGTAGCTTGCGTTTTTCTCGGAGATTCTTTCTATGAAGGTTCCATCAAAGTGTACCCAGATGTATACAAAAATGAAAATGTACATATTTGTCAACGTTGATATTGTTTATCTTTCTTCCAATTTTATTATTATGACTGACTTATATAGGTAGTGGATATGCCTGATCTCCAATATAATCCAAAAATACAACAACAAATAAACAGCACCATGTGTATAGGTACATATGAAATAATGACAATTAATATCAATTTAACATTTAATTAAACACGTAATGATGTATGAAAAACAAAAACATTTCAAATATGTCCGCGGTTGCATCGCCTGCGTGTGATTGACATGTCGCAATCATGTTACACCTAGATATATGGAAATAGTTTACATCAGCTTTAAACATCAAAAAACAATATTTAATTAATATTCTAATTATATTTAAAAATATATATAATATTTGCGGCTGTATATCCTATCCTTTAGTTTATTTTCGATTTATATTATTACACCAAAAATAATAATTCTTGGTTAATAAAAATTGGTTTCTTGTTGTGATTCTGTGCTGTTCTTTTTATAACATAACATACAAATAAATGAAAAACCGTTATAAACGTATAAAAATATTGGTATCACAAATATTTTTTTTCTTTTTATTTGTTATAACATATATTTTTTTAGAATAAAATTATTACTGTTTGTTTGTCTATACTTCTATAGCTATTACAGTAATACCAGTTGGTACAAAGAATAGAATTTGTGATTGCTGGTTATATTTTTACACGAGACTTACGTTTTAGTCCTGTGCGGTAGCAACGCAGTTTTCGTGGAACTTCGTTAGACTCTAATCGTGTACTTAAATCCATGATCCCTATCCTATAATTTTAGTACAAAAATTAATGAGTGAAACCTGTAACAAAACTGTATCGGAATTATTAAATCAGTTTTACAGCAAACCGCATGGGCAGCGCTTCTCAAACATCAGTAGCAGTCGCGCGTGATTGAAGCGTTGCCGCAAAAATGTCGGCCAACAGCCGGCGCCAAACCGCGCCGCAGCGTTTTGTATATCACCGTGCACCGACCAGCGGATTTACGATTTCATTATCAACCGGGTGGTTTTGTGTTTAATAAATATAGTTTTTGTTAATTTATCCAAAGATTATAGTTAGTTTTGTTAAAAAAGGAATGAATGGTAATTTCAAAGTAATGTCTTTCATCTCATCAGGACTGCGGTGTATGTCTTTCTAATGTTAATGCTTCTCAAACATTAGTAGCATTCGTGCGTCAATGAAGAGTTTTTATATCACCGTAGTTTTATATATAGTCAGAAATATAGTTGTGCAAAAAGAACGAGTATCATAAACTCAGTTTTACAGCAAACCGCATGGGCAGCGCTTCTCAAACATCAGTAGCAGTTGCGTGTGATTGAAGCGTTGCCGCAAAAATGTCGGCCAACAGCCGGCGCCAAACCGCGCCGCAGCGTTTGTATATCACCGTGCACAAACCAGCGGATTTACGATTTCATTATCAACCAGGTGTTTATGCGTTTAATAAATATTGTTTTTGTTAATTTATCCAAAGTTTACTCTTACTTGAATTAAACAACCTATCAATGGTTGTTTAATGAATCTTATCACAACTGTTTTGAATGACAAACCCTTTATTCGTTTACTTTTTCAAAATGTATTATCGAATGAGGAGATTCTATTGCCACGTGATGTTATTTTTCACTAATATAACATTTGACTAATTGTCAACTTTTTACTAATTACACAGACGTATACTCACAATCTGAGTAAAACTTTACTTTATTCTTTCATCTATGCATTTAATAAGGAAAAAATGGAATATATTTTTATTTTCAGAGAGAAACATAGTTACATACATGAAAAACGAGTTTCATAAACTCAGTTTTACAGCAAACCACATGGGCAGCGCTTCTCAAACATCCGTGTCTGGTGATTGAAGCGTTGCCGCAAAAATGTCGGCCAACAGCCGGCACCAAACCGCGCCGCAGCGTTTGTATATCACCGTGCACCGACCAGCGGATTTACGATTTCATTATCAGATCCGACCTGTGCCTACTGTTTTTGTTCATTTCACATATTTTGCGGATATATATTGTGTTGATACTCGAGCGTGAGCGGCATCTATTAATTTAGGTATACAAATAAATAATATTGTTTCTGTGTTATCCATTTAGCTATAATTATAAATATAATTTTGCATTTTGTGTATGATTTCAAAGTACCTACGTTAATGTGTTAAAACAACGCGCAACAATGGCTGTTTTATTCTATTAAAAACAAATATTTTTCCCATAAAGAGCCAAAACATATACAGTCGGTATTTCTGACTACTCAATGGTATCTCAGATATCAAGTGGCTGATATTTTATAATAACAATAGTTAACTGATTAAAACAATTGTCAAAAATAAAGTAGAATCCGCAAATTTTATTAAATTTTACCTAGTACCTAATAGGGCAGACGGGCCACCTGATGGTAAGTAATCACAGTCGCCCATGGACACTTGCAACACCAGAGGAGTCGCCAATGCGTCGCTGGCTTTGAAGGTGAGCTCTTTTCACACCTTTTTTGAAGAGCCCCATGTGTTGAGACCGAACTGTTGAGGATAGCCACGAATTCAATTGATGTGGATGGAACTTCATTCTTCGGCGAGTGGTGCGATAGTGGAAACGTGACGTGAGCATCAAATCAAACTGTTCCTTAGAGCACTCACCATTGTACAGCCTATAGAATATACAGAGGAAACTCCGGAGGATTAAGAGGTCAAGTCGATGAGTGATCTTTAGGAGACAGCCCGTAAAGCGCGCTTCCGTGTGCAGTAGGGTTACTCTGTACTTCCGTCAATAAAGTTTCGGAGCCGTTCGAAAAACATAATGTAAATTAGCTTTATACCCTATTCTGTACCACTTAAGGACGGAAAGGTTTCGAACGGACTTAATGCCAAACAGAGCACGCTTTATCTGTCAGGTGACAAAAATTGTTAATTCTCCGTTAGTTTAGGCCGTTACTCTTTCCGTAAGATCATACAGAATAGGAAATGCGCGAAATCTCGTACAAAACTATAGGTTTCGGGCGTACAGAGTAACCTTACTACAGGGCCTACTACCTAGGAAGCTAGCGAGCTTTTTCTTTTTAGAGTATAAGGTATAAGAAAGAAGCATATGCAGTCCACCTAATGGTACGTGGTCATAGCAACCCTTGGACATTTGTAACTCCAAATTACCAACCAATTAACTCAAAGTAAAATAGTTTTGGGACATTTTTTTTATAAGAAAGACTCACACAAGCTTAGCGAAATGACACGCATTTCAGGGATTATTAAATAAATAAATAACACCTTATACACTCATAGCCCCACACGAGGATTCCCTGTGTTGTGGGTGCCATGGACATACACAAGACGTATCCACAAACACCCAGACCGAGAACAGAAACCTAAATTCATAATTTAAATTTCTGTCTGTTCTGTTTGGCCGGGAATCGAACCCAGGACCCTCTGCGCGGCAGACCGGTATGGTGACCGCTGCGCCACGCGGGTCGTCAATTACTAATAATACGATTAAAAACTAATAATACGATTTAGCGGTATATATAGCGACAGTATAACTTTTTGCAAAAATTTTATAATCTAATATTCTACTTCGATACTCTCTGCCTACCCCGTTATGGATTTAGCGTGAAGATGTGTGTGTGTGTTTATAATCTAAAAGTTAATTCCCATATTTCTTGTATCCATAAAATATGAATGAGGAAGGCAATTGTAACATCATAATGACACGTCACGTGATATGTCACGGCGTTGTCGTTGAAGTGATGGACGTGTTGCGACATATCACGCGATTACAATAACTCACGGAACTTACTAATGAAATCAATTTTAACAATCGTTTATTATTCGTTTCGTACTGTAAATAAGATTATCAGGCTTAAATAAATATAGTTTAAAAAAACTAAAAAAACACGCTTTTAGAGCATATAAAACTAAAAAGTAAAAAAATAATTTTTAATATAAGCTGAAAACAATAATGAACGGAAAATACTAGTATTATTGTGAATAAAGCGTGGGGCGCTTTGTGCCATATTTTTCATATATCGAGCAACCCACGCTTTTTTCACAATAATAATAGTATTTTCCGTTCATTATTGTTTTCAGCTTATATTAAAAATTATTTTTTTACTTTTTAGTTTGATATTCTCTAAAAGCGTGTTTTTTTAGTTTTTTTAAACTATATTTATTAATAATATTTTTTAAACTCCGAATGTTTCGGTATTCCACATATTCTATTGTACCTACAAATATTCTACTGTACGATTGTACAATCGTCACTAATGTTAAATCAGCTTGGAGACGTTTTTGCACTTGGGTGTATTTCTTTTTCATTTAAGGAAGGTAGCAAACGAGCCCACCTAGTAGTAAGTGGTCACTGCCGCCCATGGAAATCAGTAATCGTCCCCAAGTACGATTGAATCATATAATTACGCGTCATCATATAATTACGCATAAAATTTTATACAGAAGTTTTGATGTGATGCGCGTAAAACATACAGACAGACGGCAAAAAAATAATCTAAAAACGGTTGTTTTGGTTTTCGTTGCCTGTAATCATCCTCAAGTACAATTGAGTCATACCTAAGTTTGATCACAAATACGTTGCTACCCCTGAGGACTAAGATGTTCGCCTCACGTTTGATATTCAAATATTCGGAACCAAAAAATATCTACGAACAATAATAACTATGAAGAATTGTTATAAAACCGTATAGTTATTTTCTCGACCGTGGGTCGATGTATCCAGATGTATCCATATTTCTTATACTAATTAGGAATTCCCTCCTACACTTAGTCTCCACTTGGACTGAGTAAAATATATTTCCGTTCTTATGTCCCGGGCGGTGCGACATTGTGACAATGAAATTTATGGCCTTCAGGACTGCGTAGATACCTACAATAAGTACTTTGGCTGTGTTCTGTTGCTGCGTGAATTGTTAGAATTTTGAAGATCCTAGTGACAAGAAATTAAACTTTTTTACCAAAATTATGCCAGGTGGTGGACTCATAGTACTCATGTAGTTCGACCGGGGAGGTACCACCGCCACCCTCATAATCCTCCGTGAAGCAATTTATTGTGTTTCGG
>DWNR01000431.1:0-20004 GCA_018250455.1 Polygonus leo | reverse complement strand
CTACAGAAAATCAAAATATATATCAACATACATAGCACCACCAATACGTGTTTCACTCCAAAACGGAGCATCATCAGGGTAAGTAGACTCTACGACATTCAGTCGACGAGTTATTATTTTAGTTTAGACGAGTTGTTTATTTTAGTTTCACTTTCCAACGATATAAATGCAATACTAAAGCTCGCACGTCACGCACTCGGTAATTGCAACCGCATACATACATTTTATAATGTATGTTGTTTAACCTATCGTTATGCTGCAATGTAGTTATATTACTAAATCTTAAGCCATGTCCTGACCTACCGAGAAACAAGAACAAACGAGTAATTAAGAATTTGCCAAAGAAACACGCATTTATAACAATAGACTATAATAACTCTATTCCCGGCACCACAATCGCATACGATGGCGTGAGATAAGCAGCCCCGAATTGCGAAGAAAGACGACAAATAGGCAAACGTCGTATAATTAATCTATGGTAATTATTAAAGAAAGCAAACTTTATATTTATCTCTTGTGTTTTTTTTAATTAGAAGCTGTTATTATACAGCTTAAAATGCCCAGATCTGAATACCTGAGTATATGCAGTGAGTATTCTTAAACAGGTCATCGTTGCATCCAAGGCTTAACTTAAAATAAATCAATAGGCAATAAACCATCAGTGTTCACGTGTAAGTCCATAAATAACAACCATCTTTAAGAAAATTAAACATTTTACTTCATTATTAACATAGGCGACGGTGACTACTTACCGGTGAGTTTTTACATGAATTGTAGGTCAATGGTGATATGTGTGAAATAGACGCACACGCTTCGAGTATTAGTAAATAATTACGACATCGTAAATTTAATGTGTTAATGATGAAACCAAATAAATAATTGCGTATGATTTATATTTACCAACTGAACATTGAGTGTATAGATGTCCCGCTAAAATATACAGCTTCTTTATACGAGATGGAGAAGCCTTCTTCGACGCCTCGATATTTGCCAACTACACAGGAAAATATAATATAATTATTAACAGCCTAAAAAAATATTTACTAATCTATTCAAAATTGTGGTTGTCTTTTTAGTTACGTTTTTAAGTATTCAATATAGTATAGGAGTAGGGCTTAAACTCTAAATAGGACAAATGTTCGCCATCTCCTAATTTGAATGGACCCAATAAAACTGATGGGAAATTTAACAACATTAAATGTAATCATCACTTATGCATTATTTGTAAAAGAAGCCAGAGACACGAGAAGCAAGCAGTAAAATCGGACCAGATGGACCAGAGACTAGCATCGGGCGCGGTTGATTAAACAAAGAGGTCTTTGGCATACATATAATATGTATGCCAAAGTATGTAAAAGAAGCACTCTTCAACTAAAATACCAGATATCTATATAAACCAATGTAAGGTAATGAATAATCTCTTTGAACACTGAAGATAGATATACAATAATTATATAACCTGAAATGCCATAGCAGCAGCCTGCATGATTTTGCCACTCTCTTTAAGCTGTGTGATAGCCTGGATCGATGGCATCTGATTGCTGATATCCCTCTTTTCATCTATGTACATTTGTTTTGCGAGCCCGTCCTGTAACATACGAAAACTTCCAGCAACATTCTGTATATAGATATAGCAAATGATAGTAAGTTGCCATAGTCACTCAGTTTTTGTGTACTCAATACCGTATCATATTCTGCACTATATACTTACAATTTAACGTATACGCATATGGCGCAACTCCATGGGGATATTGTTTGCCTCGTGTTTAAATATGGTCTAGAAGCACATCTTTACATCCTAAATTTGTAAATTTATTTACATAATATTATTCTAATAATATTATTCATTCTAATATTATTTTAATATTATTCATTCCCTATGCATTGGAGGAATCCATCTGGTGGAGAGGAGATGGATTGGATGGATGAATAAAGGAATAAGTTTCGATCTTGTTGTTGATGGTGTTGCCAGAGAAAAAAATAGCAAAAGAGAAAAATACTATAGGATAAATCTCCATGGCATTATGATAATTACTTGAAAAGATTTCTTAATTAATTTCTATGATCTGAACATCCCAATACTTCATTGGAAAATAATACACAAAAACTATATATTTACGACATAATTTATAGGATGACATACCTTTTGCAATCTTGGTGAACCAGCCATAAGCTTGGATAAAGACTCATTATCTTCTAATGCCATATAACACTTCTTCAAACCGTCGCTATTATTTGACATGTTGTAATATTCAATTGCACCAGTCCTGTAAAATGTACAATCAATACAATAAAACGAATATCTATCACATATATGTTTTTATTAATTCCTTTAAATAGCATCTACCACTTATCTTAAATACGCAGCATAATTTAATTCAAATAAATTACCAATTTTGCCTATCGAGGTAATAGTCGCCGATATAACTGTAAGCTTGCTTTACTTGAGCTTCGGGTGCATTCACCGATAGCTTTAGTAACTCCACAACGCGGAACCAATGGCCCAACCTTTTTCTTAAAGCTATTGCCAAATCCCTGAAACAATATATACTATGTAATATGTAATAATAGATAAAACAGTATAAATAAATTAAAGAGAAAGATAGTTTGTGTTTCTGTTTCATATTTAAACCAAATAAATAAAGTCCAATTAATTAAATAATTCTCCAATTATGAATATTTTCACAAATATCTAATGATTATTAAAAACGCAACAGAAATTAAATAAGTATATTTTGGATCCTGTCTGCTTCGTATTATTGTCTGCACATCTTTTCATGATGTATGAAAGAATTCACTCCTTTTTAAAACGAGAAAAATCGCCCATTCAAAAATAAAACTACCTTCTGTCCTCATCAAGATAAATTTTCTCGGCAGCGTCAAAATCTTTGAAATATGCAGCTATTTCAGCCTTCTTGAGTGCGTTGGAATGCAGTGCATTGACGCGCGCTACAAATCTTATTCCCGCGTAATCGTTTCGCCTCACGAACGCAGCTTCGGCAGTTTCCATCGCTGATTCCGTCTCGAAATTTTTTAAGGCAGCTTCGGCTAATAGTAACCTTGAAACGAATTGCTTAATAGTAAAATATCATTTAAAAATACTACAGCCTTTAAATACAATTAATAAAATGAGTTCGCTACATTCTAATCTTTTATTATTTTCAATTTAACATAGAGCTACACGTTATAATATCAACACAACTATCTCATTTACTATAACATACCAAAGTTGTGGGTGCGGGTTATCTTTTATAAAGTTTTCAGCCTCCTTTAGGCCAACTTTTTCAATGAGTTGGCGAGTGTCCCTTAATGACTTCACTTCCACACGGACAATGTGTTGGACAGTACACTTGTCGGTAATATTGTCAAGTAATGCCATAGTTATCTCCAGTTCCTAAAAAAGTTTATTATATTTATATTGAGCAAATATTGAAGTAATTAAAAATATTCTGCCAATCTTATATTGAAAAATCTATCTAGGTATAACATATTAAGGAAGCATCATTTTTCTCAATCATCTTAATAATTTTGAAGACCTCACCAAACAACTCTTCTGACGTTCCTGCTAAAATACGATGGGACTACCATTTGCATATCCTACTGTTTGTCAACACGTAGGGCGGTAGAAATCTAGTGCCAGGAGGAATTTGACTCTCAAGGATTCTTTGCCTGGACTACTCATACTGGTAGGTACCTAAATTATTCGATGATTACCGTAAGGTATCCGAGAACGCATTACATCGTTTTCAAGCCGGAATAGCAGTGTATTATATATATACACCGCTATTCCGGCTGTATTGGTATATTATAAAAGCCGGCAATCACGCCTCTCCAAACTACACGAGTTACACCATCTTTCAAACGACTTGAAGCACCTTAAACTTGCACAAGTAGCCCTGCATGGCGAGCGGCTCCTCGGGCTCGGCGTCGCGCACGACGTACAGGCGCGCCTTCTCCGCGACGGCGAGCGCGCGCGCGCTGTCCGCCGCCCAGCGCGCGCCCCACACGTCGCGCCGCAGCGGCTGCCCCACGCTGATGTTGTTCGCCATGTCCGTCTCCATTATGTACAGCGAGCCCATTTGGTCGATCACGAAGAATTTGCTGGAATCGCGAAAAAGTGAGTCATCTTCACTAATACATCTAGCCTCAAGCGTATGCACCATTGATTACCATGAATATTTGCTCTTTTCGATCAATCGTCAAGATTAAGTATTAATCGGTTAAGTTAGCGTGCGCTAGTGGCAATCACTATTGTTGAATTAGTTTTAGTCGTTAATCGAGATAGAAATGACTTTAACTTTCTAGGTAAACCATCGATAAAGTAGTTTTGTAATGTGAACATTTTTAACACAGGATTTTATAAATTAAAATATTTCCTTACAACGTATATCATTAGGCAGTCTAGTTTCATGTTAAGAAAATAAATAACGATAAATATTAACACTTACCTAGAATTTGAATTTAACCCCAATTTATACGGTTTTGTATTCATATTTATTGAAGTAATTTTTTTGAAATTCACTAAGGAAAAGAGTAGAATTGTTCCAGATTGTCTTCCTATCAACAGATGGCTATCTGAACATGCGATACAGCATATAGCATCGTCTAAGAAAGCACTATCGCCAGTTACGGGTAATCCATCAGCGTGATATAACTGTTCATTGATTCCTGCAAATAATTTTGGAAATAGATGTATCAAGAGAAACATTATACAGCTCACTTATTGTATGAAACCCTAAATTCATACGTTTTAAGATTCCGTATCCAAAGAATTTACAACAAAGTTATAAAAAGAAACATTAAAAATAAATAAAGGGAACACATATTGTTATTTTCGGCGTTTTGAGCTTCTTTTTTGAAATCATAATAGTAAGGATTGTTTCATAAAAATATAACTATTAGCCAATACCACATATAATAACATAAATAAAATATTTACCAAGCTATTTCTAAAAATATGCACACTATCTTAAATTATTGTACGTTGGTACCGAACGTGCACGAAACGTGGGACTATGACTCGTGCTTGATTTTATACGTATGCGCTATGGGAGGGTACGTCTCACAACTTCAACCCAATAATAAAATTTAAATAGGATATACTTCATAGGTACTTTTACTACTAAGTAGTTATTGTTATAATAATAAAAAATATGAATAATGTTTGTTATCCTTACGTGGTCTAGATGGCGTTGAAAATCTCCAAATAAGGAACGATTCCTTCGATGCAGCCACTGCTATGGCTTTACTATTTATTGTCACATATGCCACAGGAATAGAGATACTCTTTGCTGGAATATGTGAAGTCGATATAAATTGAAAATTCTACCTGAGATTTCAAAACAGCAACGATTTTATTCTTTATAAGGAAGGATTTCTTGTATTTAAAAACTATGTATGTTTTTTATATAATCTTTAAGGTTTCAAGTAAAGAGCATGGATAGCCGCCTTTGATTCTATACCATATATGACTATCAGACTAATAACATAGAAAGGCTAACTTGCCTCCACTGACAAGCTAACAAAGCAGATACCACAACTGACCGATTCGAAAAAAGTTCAGGCTAAGTGAGTTTATGTATGAATTAACATTGGAAAAAAAATACCAACCATCACACTGAATCCCTTGTTGATTGGATATTATAAGCATATTTGATGTGGCTATGACACAGTATTCATCTACTCCACACATGTCTATAACATCAGGAATATGATTAATCCACGACTGCAATATAAGTAGTATGTATAAGAGCTCTATAGTTAAAAAAGTAAGGATAACTTAATATAAAAAATCTTATCCTTGTATTTGTTTACCTGATTGGTTATGGTATCAAAAAATGTAACTGTTTCGTTGCTAGAAACATAGGCTAGCGTGTTCCCATAATAAGCGTACTTGTGATCTGGCTTCACATTAGCAAAATATATAAAAGAATCAATAGCTATGGCAAGCCGCAACGAGCGTCGTTCCCAGGACAAAGCTCTCATGGAACCTGCCGGTACCCGCAGTGTTCTGATGTGCTAAAAACAATAAAAAAAAATAGTTTCATCAATTCCACCTATGCCTATCATTGCTATAAAGTTGTTTGTTATAGCATGAATATGGGGATAATTAGCACTTAGTATTGAAGAGGGAACCATTGACTATTTTTATATTTTTTTATGTTTACCTGTGTTATCTGATTGTGATTTAGATTAAGACAAAAAATACCACCTCTCCATATGCACTGAAAAACTGAACAGCATTCGATTGGTCTTGGGCGCAGCCTGCTACTGCCAAAATTGTGCCATTATGGTTCCAGTGACAATCAATTATAGTCATATTTGTTTCCACAACCACACTATCTGTGTAAAAAAGCATCATCCATTAATATGTATCTATTTCATAACATACAATAATGCAATAGTTGCAAGTCTTCCTTAAGAAATTATCAGGAGTCAATGACCAAGCCATTAGAGTTAACTCTTAATAAGGTACAACCCACTAATACAAGCTTCAAGTACTATATCTTTGTGTAATGTAAGAACGCCAAGTGTTAATAAAACATACATATTTAGGGTTCCATTTGAGAGGGCCTAAACACTATATATTGAATTAGGAGTTTGAAACATATTTTTCTTTAAGATCATTAATTATTAATCTGTTAACTATTAACAGTACCAAGGCAATGAGTGATATGGGAAGACATATATGGTCACAATGCACAAACTTGATAATAAGCCCATAAAGTCACTATTTTTAAAGTTAGAATCATGATGTACGTATTTAGATGAGGCCATAGATGCAAACCTTCTTCAGTGCAGCTTCTCATCAGCAGTAGAATACCATTTCTGTATGAAATAACTAATACTGGTCTATTTGCTGGTGCTCTACCAGAATACCAATCCATATTTACAATATCCATAGTTCCTGTAACTCCATTTTTTGCTACTGGCATCTGAAAATATTACAATACCCATTATGGTTTGCACAAACTGCTTATTATATTTGTCTTATGCAATCATTCTTATACTTCATATTCCTTATTTTTTAATTATTGTTATTTTGACAAGACAATGAGAAGTATTGATATAAAATTCTTCATAACAATGACAAATTGCCATTCTGTTACCTATCTAGAAAGCAATTTAAGGACTAAAGGAAGGTTATAAAAATTATACTAACAGTAAAATTTCCTTGTTCATCATATAAATGCAATTCTCCATTAGTAAGTGCAAAGAGTAGAAGGGAGTTGTCTGGAGACCACTGCACAGCTCTCAATCCTGGCCCCTTAATATCCTTTCCCCAAACCCGGGACCCATCCACTGAACCAACAATAACTGCCCCTAAAATTAAAAAAAAACTCAAGAATAAATCTCAAAGCAACAAAGACAGAAAAAATTCATGTTTAAGCTTATAAGTATAAGCAATCACCATCTTCATATGCTATGCATATTCTTTGACCATCTGAACCCCAAGCCATACTGGTTACTGTGGATTTGTTCCTATTGTTTATCATCTCCTCATACCATGAACCCTGCAAATGAAATTATAGTTGCTTGTCATAATTGTAAGTTTGTATCCGACAAAAAGGCATCATTTGATATAGCAGATATTTTAGGAATAACAAACATCGATATCATATTTGATGTTAATAATAAAAATAATAAATTGGAAAAAATATTCAGTCAATACTCTAAAAATTTAGCTTTTTAAAAATAAAGCAATTATTCTAACTGCTTACTTAGCAATTATTCTAATTGGTACAAATATTATTATGATGTATGTGGCATTTATTAACTAGTATATAAATATAAATTTAAGGGTATGTATAAGGTATATTACCTTATACAGCATCCATACAATTATAACTCCATGTTCATCACTTGTGGTGAGCTTCTGAAAAACTTCATTCCATGTTGCTACACAAAGCTGACCTGTGTGCCCTTCTAAGCTTAGATTCATGGACAGGTTGCCTCCACCACCTGCTGTAAGATTAAAAAAAAATGTTTGACTATGTGGTTTGACAACAAAAAATTGTTGCAACTGATATCCTTTAAATACTATAATTACTAAAAAATAAAATCACAATGTCAAATCAGTCAATTTTAAAACACACAAATCTGCATAAACTTATTTATATGTTAACCCAAATATACAATTGTTAACAATACTAGTCTGCTATATTGAGATTCAGGATCAGAGAATTGCTCAAGCAGGTAAACAGTTAAAAGGATTAATATAGGTACTGAATGTATTAAGTGTGGGTATTTCTGCGCTAGCCTTTTGATTTCACATAGGGGAACTATGTGAAATCAATCTCTGACCAACCAACACAGAAAAATGAAATGTGAGGCTGTATAATAATGTAATACATACAATACATTGGAATTATATTTACCAGACTCCAATTTTAACACCTTTAACATTCCATCTTCTCCACCAACTGCAATATAGCCTGATGAATGATTCCATGATATACAGTTCACATTAGATTGTTTTGGTATTGCAATCTGGAAACAAAATCCATAATAAATAATAGGAGGTAAATCCATAATAAGCTAAATGAGAAAGGTCTACTGCCATTACAATCATTGCTAAAACAGTTCTTGTTTCCATTGGAAAGGTGAAGCTTTGCTACTAGTCATACTTAAAAGCGACATGACCATCTTAGCCGGTAGAAACAGCAATGCATTTGGACAGCGGCGTCCACTTATCATCAAGTAAACTACATATGGTGCAATTTTACTTTCAATACATTCAATATAAGGTATACAAGAGTTTATTTCAACAATATTATCAGAAATAATTAATATACCTTTTTACTCATGTACACAAACATTGCAGGGTTTTTGGATGTGCCTTATACAAATAAGAGGAACAAATTGATAATTGTTATTACAATTTAAATGATTATTTCTTCATTACATTTCTTATCGTGTAATAATGTACTTTGCATTTTCATATGAATTGTTTATATTTTTTAACGTTACGATGCGTTGCTAGGATACAGGTTTTTTTCTTTGACTCAGTGGCTTCTCGGCTTATTAGCTATTTTACCAGTATCAAGTTCATAGGATACATAAAGTTTTCCATTTAAAACGGAACAACGGTATATTCCAATACACTGTCAAAATAATATTATATATTTTAAATTGCATCAATGCCCAAAATAAAATATAGTTCAGTTTCAAAGTTTAATATTAATTCTTTATGCAACTATTCCATTCCTTTAAAGCAAGAGTTATGTTTTGAAAATAATATTGTAAAGTAGTGTTTACAATAGTAGTTTTAATTTTTTTTCTTTTACTTGGACTATGGCCCAAACATGTTGTTATTACTCATTACTATAGACAGAAAATATTATTTTTATTATATTTGGCTATAAGACTATTACAAGTTGCCAATCCATAAAAAAATTAAACTACATCCGGTTCCGTCTTCATTAAGCAAATGTCAATGTTAAAATTGTCAAATGTCAAAGACGCGCCAGTGATTCAATCGATATTTCTAATTTTTCACCTTCAGTATTTAATATTTTCAATAGTAAACATACTTTGAAGAATCTCTTGAGTGATGTTGATTTTGAGATATACGACCCTAGAGTTTCGAAATTTTAAAATGCAAGAACCATACAGAATCCTTATTCAATGAATATTTTATTTTTCAGTACAGTTATTTTCACCATACAGTCCAATTATAAATCAGCAAAAATTCTGTTTAATAATATAAAAATGTTAGGACGAAAGCAAAGTTTAAAAGGCGAGGCTGTCCTCGCAGATTATGGGCCCGAAGAATCTCTAAATGAAAGTGCAGATATAGAGTGGGTCAATAAAGTAAGTCTCTTATAATTTGCAAACTTTATGTATTTTTACCTAATGCTATAAAAGTTAATGATAAAATATATTTTTTAAATACATATATGACAAATATAAATTTTTTAGGGTTTTTGCCACCACACAAAATATGTTCTTGTTTTTGTAATGAATTCTGGTTATTTTTTTATTTCAATTTGACGGATCTTTTAATCAATTGATATTTTTTAAATTATAAATTAATTAATAAGATGCATTTTAAGTAAGTAAAAAAATAATAAGGTAAATAATTCTTTGCTGTTATATTTATACAATTATGCACCACAAATATAGTAAGGTTTCATTTTGAGAACTTGACGGTGATTTGACATAATGGACTAAGCCACCTAACAAAGCCACAGGAATGATAATGAAACTGAAATGTTAAGATCGAAAATGGTGGTAAACTCAAAAACAATTTTAAGTCTAAGCCTTGCAGTTAATCAAAATTATTATGTTTTATATTTGTTTTTTAGGTATGGGTGAGAAGAATATTACGATTTTGTGCCCTTATCAGTTTAGTCTCAGTTTCTCTCAATACACCAAAAACGTTTGAAAAGTACCCATTTCTGCAGACAACAACTTTTGCCATGGATTGCAGTGTCACATTGCTATTTACAGCAGAAATGATTGCAAAGATGCACATAAGGGGAATTCTGAAGGTGAATTTTTCCTTTGAATTACATTTCACTGTACGTGTGAAGATACCACAAGCTTAACTATTAAAGTAATCACTATTAATTATGATTATAGAGATGGTTTCTTTGCAGCAATTTATTTAAATATCTTATAGCAATTGCTTTATCTTATTATGTTTTGCAGGGAGATGTTGCTTACTTAAAAGACCATTGGTGTCAATTTGATGCATCAATGGTATTTTTTCTTTGGGTGTCAGTACTGCTTCAGATGTTCGAACTGACTGGAATTGTGCCAAGATATAGCTACTTGAGTATATTGAGAGCCCCTCGCCCTTTAATAATGATTAGATTCCTCAGAGTGTTCTTAAAATTCTCAATGCCAAAATCAAGAATTAATCAGATTTTCAAGTAAGTGTACTGATAACTTAGATATAGATATAAATACTGTAGCTTTTAAAAAAAGGTGGAAAATAATAATTGCTATAGTATATATCGACGCTGGGAAGCGTAATTACTGTAAATCAAAAAAGTGCAACTTTACACCCTGGCCAAAAACTTTTTAAATCTAAGAGAAGAGTCATAACAGAAAATATATTTATTCGTCACTTGGTGTTAGGTATGTTTATTCCGCCTTTACAAGTGTCAAAAAATATAAAGTTGTGATTTTTTTTTCTAAATTTAAGGAAGTTGTTTGATTCTGATGCAAAGTGTATTCTTGATTTACGGTAATTATGCTTTCCAGCATTGATATGGTAGTTTCTTTTTATTAAATACAGATATTAAGTTATATAGTGTTCTTAAATACTTAAAATGATATATACAATGGAACTTTGAAAATATAATCATAATTTAAATTGTATATACTTATCATTAATATTGTTGTTTGCAGGAGATCAAGCCAGCAGATTTATAATGTGACTTTGTTCTTCTTATTCTTCATGTCCTTATACAGTCTCTTGGGAGTACAGTTTTTTGGAGAATTAACACATCATTGTGTCAGAAATACAACAAAACCAGAGTAAATTAAATTATATCTTGTATTTTCTATTAAAGTTTGTTTTATGTTTAATCTTACTAATGTCTTTTCATGTTTGTTACAGTGCAATAACTATAAATTCTTTAGCAATTCCTGATACATTTTGTTCTCCTGAACCAAATTCTGGCTATCAATGTCCTCCTGGAATGAAATGTATGAAACTGGAATTATCAAAATACATCATGGGATTCAATGGTTTTGAAGAGTTTGGTAATTATTAACAAGCTACGGTCATAACTTTTATGAATTTTTATCAGTGCCGATAAAGATTGATTTTAAATGCCTCTTAATAATGTATTGCCATTACTACTCCCTCTGAATAAGAACACATCTTGTGCAAGGAGTATAAACCATAAGTATGATTGTGGTGTTTATGTAGTTGAGTCATAAACATGAAGAGCCTAAGATTAAGTTATGTTATTAAACATAGATTGTCATGAATATTTTTAAATAAAGATTCTTTTTTACAGCTACAAGCTTATTTACTGTTTATCAAGCATCTTCTCAAGAAGGTTGGGTTTTCATAATGTATCGTGCTATTGATTCTTTGCCAACCTGGAGATCAGCTCTTTATTTCAGGTAAAATTGCAATTAAATAAATAAAGATTCCTCATTTGTTTATTTTTGTCTTTGTCTTTTTTACGAATTCATGTTAAATGTCTGTAAATTATACCAATTGTTTAAATTTTCAGCACTATGATATTTTTCTTGGCTTGGCTAGTGAAGAATGTGTTCATAGCTGTTATCACGGAAACCTTCAATGAAATCAGGGTCCAGTTCCAGCAAATGTGGGGTGTGCGAAACCCAATAACCAAGAGTAGCACCACTCAATTCTTTACAGGGGATGACAATAGTTGGAAACTTGTGACTGTTGATGAAAACAAGCATTCAGGTATTTATAAATTTATTCACTTTATTTCTGTATTACATATATATTGTTTTATCATAAGAAGGTAGCAAATGAGCATGCAGTCCAGTCCACCTGATGGTAAGTGTTCACTGCCGCCCATGGACATAAGTAATCATCCGTAAGAACAAATGAATCCTACCTGAGGTTGAACACAGATGTGTCGCTACCCGTCAGATATGTCAATCAATTTATTTGTGTATTAAATGGTATTTTATGTATTCTTTCAGGTAGTGCACCTGCAATATTTCATAAGATGTTGCGTGCAGCTTATTTTAGACTTCTCGTTATGGGAGTGGTACTTGCAAATGGAATAATTACTGCCACAATGAATTTCAAACATGACGACAATCCCAGAGAATTCTTTTACGAAAAATATTACTATATTGAGGTAAGTAATTTTATGCATATATTGTCAGTTTTATTTATAGGATTTTTTTAAATTCATATTTACTGTTATTGTAACTTATTTTAAATTGTAATAATATGTTTCAGATTGCGTTTACAATATTTTTGGATTTAGAGGCTCTCATAAAGATATGGTGCTTGGGATGGAAGGGATACTTTAAACACTCAGTGCACAAATTTGAATTTCTATTAGCTATTGGAACAACCGCTCATATTTTGCCTCAGCTGTACATGTCAGCTTTTACATATTTCCAGGTAATGATGCGTTTATTGATCAATTAGCTTTTTTCCGCGGCTTCGCATGCAGCACGATACTATTTTAATAATAATTCGATTTTTTGGGGTGTATAAACTTAGACCATAAGCAATACAACTGTGACAACCGCACCTAATTTTATGCAATCGTTTTGGCGTGATGCGCCTACAAACATACAGACAGACAAACAAAAACTATAATAATTGTTCTTTTGGCTTTTGTTGCTTTTCTAAAGACACCCCAAATTCATTTTCCCGAAATACCTTCAAAGTACAGACATCGTCCACAGTACAGTTATATTATAAAACATTCGAAATATATATTGTTTGGTATACCTGTCATACAATAGATGGCTACTTAACAAAATGTCTCTTGTGCTTATAAGTATAAATAGTGAGCTGTATGAGCTTAGTCCTATTCTTTAAAGAGGGTAGTATACTACTTGTATATACCCCACATAAGACGGTCCCTAGAATACAAAATGCTAGCATAGTTTATTCCAGAGATGCTCCAATATATATTCAACATTATAACAAATTAATTTTTACAGGTTCTTCGAATAGTAAGACTTATAAAGGCATCACCGTTATTGGAGGGCTTTGTGTACAAAATCTTTGGACCGGGCAAAAAACTTGGTAGCCTCATAATATTTACTATGTGTTTACTCATAATAAGCTCTTCGATCTCCATGCAACTATTCTGCTTCTTGTGCGAGTTCACAAAATTCGAAACTTTTCCGGAGGTAAGTAAAAAGAAAAAAAAAAAAATTATTTTAACTTTATGTGGACTCAATGTTTAAAGCATTCTCTATACTATGTTGTGTTTGAAAAAACTTAGATTTGTTCTCCTAATTAAGATAATTCAGGATTACGATGTTTGCTGTGAAATGCTAATGTGTGTGATCTTATTGTTTAAAGATTTTTGAGTTCTTCAGCAGAACAGCGCAATTAATGTCATAAATACTAATTCTAAACATAAGTTAAGGATAAGGACTAGGTTGAAATGTATCTAATTTGGATTCCAGGCATTCATGTCCATGTTTCAAATATTAACGCAAGAGGCGTGGGTAGAAGTGATGGACGAAACGATGGTGCGCACCAGTCAGACTCTTACACCTCTGGTCGCTATATATTTCATACTCTACCACTTGTTTGTCACTCTGGTAAGTAGATCTATAGTATTGAAATATCCCAAGTATTAATCTCATATAATTCATTTCGAAAGAACACAGGAGCTGTAATATGAACTGTTGATTTCAGATTGTGCTGTCGCTTTTCGTAGCAGTAATTTTGGATAATCTCGAGCTTGATGAAGATATAAAAAAATTGAAGCAGCTGAGGTATCGTCAACAGAGCGCGGAGATTAAGGAAAGCTTACCATTTCGTCTAAGAATATTCGAAAAGTTTCCTGATAGTCCGCAAATGACTAGATTGCATAAAGTTCCTGGCGATTTCAACTTGCCCAAGGTAAGTTAAACTACATACATGTTTTATGACAAAGGTACCTGATTAATTACATTATTTTGTTGCTTTTTGTAATTGTACTTTCCTCGTTTCTTTTTCTTCTATATACATATGTAAGAATAAAATGTCTTCGTCGTTCACACAATCAGGATTTCAATCACACAATAAACAGTTATTTTAATGAATTAGTCGATTAATTTATCAACAAATAAGTCTCGGTACCGTTTTAAAAACTTTAAATACAACTTTTTTCACATTATTTGATGATTTGGCACTATAAAAAACGCACGTGACTGTCATGCATGAATATTAGTACATTGTGTATCAATATTATCCTTTGAATATGAATAAAAGTTAGTATAGTAGGTACTTGTGCATTCGTACAGGTACGGGAATCGTTCATGCGTCAGTTCGTGTGCGAGGCGGAGGGCGAGGAGGAGGGCGGCGCGGACGCGTCGCGGCGCGCGTTCGAGTACATCGGCGCGGACAAGATCGCGTTCCCCTACCGCAAGCGCTGCCTCGTCAAGACGCTGGTGGTCGCGCCGCCCTCGCAGCGGCCCAGCGCCGCGCTGCGGAGGCACGTCGTCGCCTCGATCATCAAGTCAGTTGAATGTCGTGGTCTTCCTTAACATAACATATTAGAACAGATTTAAAATTATAGTACTTCGCCATCATTTCAGGTATCTTCCTATGTGTTCTTGAAAATAAAAATATCTGAATCTCTTGTACTTTGCTAAAACAAATTAATATATCTATTTATCTATTTTCGATACTTTCACCGTAGCATGTCGTCCAGTGTCGGTGAACTGCGATATATTATATATGATTTATAAAAAATGAATACAATTTGAATTAGTAATCTTTTAATTTTTATCCGTTTTTGTTTTCTCTTTTTTAGATAATCATTATATATCATTTGTTTTCTTTATTACAGATAGAAAATTAGCTCTTCTTTAAGGCAAGGTACATTTTTTGTTTGTTTTTGTTTTTTTATTTTATTTTATTACCTTAATTTTTACTTTACTTTTTCGGTGACGGGATCGTGTATAGTTTTGCATAATGAAGTGAGACATAATCGCACATCGATCTTTTATTTAAAACTTTTCTCTGTTTCGGATCGTACGAGAATGAACAATCATATCGTTTACTCTTCTCATAAAAATATACACATAATACATATACAATCATATATTCCTTAGTGACTCGAATGATCATCGTCGATTGGTATTGGGAGACTCGGCGATGCTGGCCACAGGAGGCAAGTCCGGTCTCAAGTCGCAGGGCACCGTGTCGAGTGCTAAGCAAATTCGTGTCGATCAGAAAAAGTTAGTATACATACATTTAGCTCTTTCTTTATAAACAAAATAGAATCCGTAATCTTTGTTATAAGACAACTTTGTTACAAAAAATGTGAAAAAAGCCGACTCTGTGTTTTAATTGTTAAGTTTCATTGATAAATTGATAAATCCTGGGCATAAAACTCTCAGTTTTATCTCATATTTTAATTATTTAAATTTTCCTGTATTCAAATAATACCTTGTAAAACGGCACTGTGATTATATTTGAACTTTTGAATGTTTTCGTACACTTAGACACGCATTTTTGATAAGTATAAATGACTTCACAAAGGATGAGTAAAAAGGTTTTTTCTTCATCTTGTCAGATGTATTATTTGTATAAAGAATAAAAATAATAATGCAGGATTTCGTGAGAGGAAATGGACGTATTTGAAATAAAAAATAAATAAAGTGAGTTTCTTACCTTGACTGTGTCTTAAATATCTATTTGATGTAAAATAACTATTCGAAACCGCAGGTTCGGTTCGCGTTCGATCCGTCGGTCCGTCCGCAGCGGGTCGATCAAGCTGAAGCAGACGTACGAGCACCTGGTGGAGAACGGCGACATCGGCGCGGCGTCGCGCGTGGTGCCGTCGTCGCGCGCGCGCCCGCCCTACCTCGACATCCGGCTGCTGCAGGCCAAGCGACAGCAAGCGGAGATGAGACGGTATTACTGTTTTTATTACTCTCTTGTACTATTAGAATAACTTTTTGCCAGGTGGTAGAATTCATGTAGAACGACCGAGGAGGTACCACCGCCACCCTCATAATTCTCCGTGAAGCAATGTATTGTGTTTCGGTTTGGACAGGCGTGGTTGCCGGCTATACTTAAACGCGAGGCGAACATCTTAGTTCTCAAGGATAGCAACGCATCTGTGGTCAACTTCCAGTACGATTTATTCCTACTCCGGAATGATCACTAATGTCCATGGGCGGCAGTGGCCACTTACCATCAGGTGGACTGCATGCTCATTTGCTACCTTAAAACAATTAAAAAAAAATAACTTTTTTATCGTCTTAAGGTAACAAACTAGCATGAGTCTACCTGATGTTAAGTGATCGCTGCCGCCCATGCACATTAGTGATCATCCTCGAGTACGATTAAATCGTGCATGAGGATGACAAATTGCCTCCCGGAGGATTATGTGGGTGGAGGTGGTCGGTCCTCCCCTTCGATCTACGTGAGTTCTACCACTCAGAAACTTTGGAAATAGAACGTGTTTAAAATAATTCGATTCATTCATCTTCTTCTTCTTCTTAATATATAAAAATAATCGTTTGTGTGTATGTCCTTTATAGAATCGTAAACTATGTATTTGATCGTGTGATAATCTTTAGCAAAGTTGTTGTGCATGAGTGCAGGAAGGTTTCAGAGTTGGTACGACCAATTTTCGACAGTTTATCTTAGTTGATGGCGTAGCAACGTGCGCGGGGTACAGCTAGTTATACAATAAAATAAACTACATTTTAAATACATTAAAGTTACAAGCAATTCCTGAAATTGAAAGTTCTCAACATTATTTTTACTGCACCATTTTAATTTCTAATTTAAACCACTTCCTTATCCGTATAATAAAACGGAAAGATTTATTAGGTAAACCGGGCAAAATACAAAAAATCTAAAAGCATTTTTTATATATATTATAAAACTACGTATGTGTATTTTTATAATCCAAGAAAAATACAGGCAACTATTTATTTTAGAAATTACATACATTTTATATTTCACAATTGCGGCTTGGGCTAGCGCATACGAAAGGGTTAGGGAGCGTACGGGCCTCAAGGAATACTCTCTTTAATCGATATACACGTTATAACGTGCAGCAATCAGCGCGAGGAGGACCTGCGCGAGAACCACCCGCTGTTCGACACGCCGCTGCTGCTGGTGCCGCGCGAGTCGCGCTTCCGCAAGATCTGCCGCGCGCTCGTGGACGCGCGCTACGACGCGCGCCTGCGCGACCCCGTCACCGGCAACGAGCGGAAGGTGCACTACAAGAGCTTCCAGTATGTAACGTGTATTTTTAAAACACTGGTTATTTATCAGTTCATCTTATTTTATGTATAGTAGTATCGTGGAGTAGCGATTATTTTGTAACCTTGTCGTGGTTAAGGACCATTGAACTAATTAATATTTATGCCATAAGTCACTTAATGATTGGGAATTGATTAGAATTTTAAAATTGAAAGTATGGTTTGAAAAAGTTTTAAATGTTATACGAGTAGATAAAGCAAAAGTTGGAAAAGCTGTTACTGCAAAACACGTCTGTCCTGACCTCATGGTAAGTATCACTGTAGCTTATGAACATTTATAATCAACTGCGAATCGTTTGAATAGTACGTGAAATCGGCAATAGACACATTGTTTCCTGCACCACGTGCGTAAGTGTAGCGAAACACAAGAATTGATTCACGGAGAATTGTAAGGGCAGCAGTTCTCCCTGTCAAACTACAGGAGGTCTACTCAGGTAGTAGACCTCCCGTACAAAGCCATATAAGAAGACAAATAGTTATTAACAGGTATGATTTGGCACAAAAATAATGACCCTATATCTTAATATAAATCCTATTTTATATTTCCACTATGTTATATTCTTTTCCAGCAATTTTCTTGGACTCGTAACTTACCTGGACTGGGTTATGATTATGGTGACGACACTATCTTGTCTCTCAATGATGTTTGAAACACCAACATACAGAGTCATGGAAAACTTTGTTCTACAGGTAATAAAAAATAGAAATGTCTTATTAAAAACATAAAATCACAGCATTTTGTACCCTTTTTATTCATAAAAATTTTTTAATGCAAATGACATTTCTTACCCTGTATTGATAAATTTGGCATTTTTAAAGTCAAGTCTAATTAATAAATGCTTATTATTAAAATTAATTTATAGGCTTAATTATAGTACCACTTACACATTAATTTAATATTTTAAATTAACGTCAAACCTTTAATTTCAGATAGCGGAATATGGATTTGTTATATTTATGAGCCTGGAATTAGCCTTGAAAATATTAGCAGATGGCTTGTTTTTCACGCCCAAAGCCTACCTGAAAGATGCTGCCGCGGCTTTAGATGTTTTTATTTACATTGTGAGTATTTTGAGTAGAAGAAAATAATAAAAAAAACATATATACAGGAAATGAAAGTAATATTTCTGTAAATTTAAGTTCAGGAATATATTCATTTTTCATGAAAAAATATTAAGAAATCGTAATTTGATCCTTTCTAATAGGCAAAGTAGAAAAAGATTCATTTTGTACATTCATGGCACTGAGTCTTATTAGGTTCCGTATTTTTTTACTGGAAACATGCCAAAGTTCTCGTTATCGACAATCTAGTATTTATTAGACGATTCAGCTTGGGCTACTACATAAGTACGGCAATTGCGCGGCAGGTGTCGCTGACGTTCCTGTGCTGGATGCCGGTGCGCGTGGCGCCGGGCGGCGCGGCGCAGATGCTGATGATCCTGCGCTGCGTGCGCCCGCTGCGCATCTTCACGCTCGTGCCGCACATGCGCAAGGTCGTCTACGAGCTCTGCCGCGGCTTCAAGGAGATCCTGCTCGTGAGTCGCTCGCACATTCAACACACGCACGCTAGTCTGTGCTAGCGTATCTACGCACGCGTGCACGCACATACACACATGAACACGCATTTACTCACAAGCACTGTGTGCGCTTGTGTGTGAATGCACTAGAACACGAAGTAGATGCTTGGGAGAATTTAGGGCATACTTGGGATGCTTGGGAGTAGATTCTTGAGAGAATTAGGAGGCGAAATTTAGGGCATTACTGGCAGGACAACATCTGCCGAATCCACTAGTATTTTTATATATTTACTTAAATGGGCTATCAAATTGACATGATAGAATGCATCAGTCTAATGTATTTCTACAGTTAATTTATTTTATGATTTCAGGTATCTACGTTACTTATTCTCCTAATGTTCGTGTTTGCAAGCTACGGTGTTCAATTGTATGGTGGCAGGTAAGATTTTCTGAAATAATTTGTGTGATCTGTCTAAACCAGCGGTCGGCAACCTTTTGGCAGACAAGGGCCGCAAGGTGGCAAAATTATGTAACGACGGGCCGCACTTATGATATTAACCCTAAAAGCCCAATATACCTA
>DWNR01000430.1:0-20007 GCA_018250455.1 Polygonus leo | reverse complement strand
CTAAACTTATGAAAATTAGCACGAGAAGTTATTTTTATTTTTGTTTGTTACTTTTTGTCGAGTTTTAACCATTCATTATGAAGACCCTGTACATATATTGGCAGTCATACGGACTGCCGATATACTGGCACATGCACTGGCACTGGACATTTTGGCAGTCTTATGGACTGCAAATATACTGGCACATGCACTGGCACTGGATATATTGGCAGTCATAGGGACTGCCGATAGAAGTGAAAACTTATAAATAAAACAACCACACTCACTATCTCTCAAATGACAATATGATAAAGTGGTCAACACAAGTTAACAATGTTGTTGATTGCATAATGCTGGACTACTTGCGCGCTGTACTGTATACAACGATACGGCGCATTGATGAGAGATTTGGGACGCAGGACTGTCGCTTAGCGCGTTCAATTGGTTCTTGTGAGCGGTGCACAGGAACAAAACGGCCTAATAATTGGTAAATAGCTAACACAATTTGAGTTTACTCGTTTACTCGTTTTTGCAATACCTTAAACGTGAATATGGCTCTGACGCGCTTTTAAGCATTTATCCTGCCCGTTGCTATATAAGTTTTCACTTCAAAAACAATCTCTATATTGTTCGGCTGCGAACGAAAGTTTTTATCGTGAAAAGCTAGCAAACAAGCATGCATCCACTTGTAAGTATGATTGAATCGTACCTGAGGTTGACCACAGATGCGTTGCTACCCTTAAGGACTAAGGTATTTGCCTTGTATGTAAGTATAGACGGAAACCACGCCTCACCAAACCTTCGGTGGCCGCTCCGGTCGAACTACATTTTTTTTATTGTATAAGGGTAGCAAACGAGCATGCAGTCCACCTGATGGTAAGTGGCCACTGCCGCCCATGGACATCAGTAATCATCCTCAAGTACGATTGAGTCATACCTAAGTTACATGAGTTCAGCTACCTGGTGAACCTTGGTGAGTACCGCTACTCTTACATCTGGAATGACTTTCGAAAAAATTGAAAAACAAATGTTTTTATCATCTAATAAGGAATAATAGATGTCCCTAGCGGGCCCTACCTGCCCCTTTTATTTCTTAAATAATAATCAATGTTATATACGTGTAGATAAAAATACCAAAAATATATTCCCAAGCTTGTTTTTTATGAAGGAAAAGAATATTGTATTGTTCTGTGGTACATTTTTTATATAAAAGATTAAGTTGTATTAATATATTTGGCTCTCCATTTACTTTTTCTATTCCAAAGAAGATAGCCAACAACTACATTTTATGTCTTCAAGATATCAAGTTTAATTAATGACAAGATAATTATACCTACCCGTTGTTTGCAACTGTAAGAAACGTAGCTTCGTCATTAAGCTATGTTAAACAAAGTGTACAGACTAAAGTCTGTTCGTATAAAAATATTACAAAGAATTTTCTTTTCGCCTCTAAAACTAGTAAGTAGCTAACAATTTCAACCCTTTTTGTTATATTAGCTGTGCCCACGGCTCGGCCCGCGACCCCGTAGTGGCTACTCCTCCTTTTAGGGGTTGAATTTTTATGGCCTACAACCTACAACAATATTTTTCGACAAATTAGTAAAGTTTGCATCAAAATCCGTTAAGCCAATTGTACGTGATGCGCGGTTAAATAAACAGACAAACAAACAAAAAATCTAAAAACTGTATAAACGTGTTCTGTTATCGATTCTAAGGATACCCAGCCAACTATTTTTCGAATATCTTCCATGTACAAACTTTCGACCCTCTTTAGCTTTATTATATGTATAGATTCTTCAAGGCAAGTAATTTTAGGTAATTTTTGCAGCAGTATCACATCTGTAACCGCTGAAATCCAGCTTATAACAATAACAGCCTCGGCAGTCTTTGCCATGGTACTCATTTCCACAGTAAATGACTAAGTCATGTTAAACGAATTGTAGATTTCATCTGTTTGTATAAAAATATTGCAAAGAATTTTCTTTTCGCCGCTAAGTCGGGTATTAATTATAGTTGCCATTGTGTGTAACTTCAGCATTCGCGTTTCGATTAAAGAAATACATTTATGACGAGCACACCGACATTGGAGTGTTAGTATTAAGGTCTGGAAACAACTTTGGATACGAACAGTAAAACGTACAGTAATGCGGACGTCCCTATAAAGTAGAAATAGGTGTCGTACATCTACGAGAAGTTCTACCACGTTAAACGTGTGCACTCTCTACTTTATTCTCTTCACATTCAGGGGACTAATTTTGCTAATTTAAATGGGGTACTATGAAGTCAACATTCAGTGGTATCCTACGATATTTTTTTCATTTCGCTTACTTTTTATACGTACAAATTTCTTTGCTATATTAATCAAATATCGGATACAATACAAAATATGACAGGTATGTTGGTTTATTAGTCGTATATGACGATCCTCGCCTAGTTCGACCGGGGTGGTACCACAGCCACCTTCAGAATCCTAGTGAAGCTAGCTCCGTGAAGCTATTCTTGCATTTCTGTTTGTAGGGGCGTGGTTGCCACCTATACTTACAATTACAAACGAGGCGCACATCTTAGTCCTCGGATGTAACAACACATCGGTTGGTAAACCCTAAGTACAATTACATCGTACTTGCATCGGAATGATTGCTAATGTCCATGGGTGGCTGGGACCACTTAACATCGGACTGCATGTTCGTTACTTGGTATCCTACGATAAAAAAATACGACCGGTTTTTATTACTTCTTATTTTACTTTAAAATGCAATGTAAACCTAAGAATCATATTAAGTTTTAGTTTGTGTTTTACTGAGTTTACGAGCAAATTTAAATACCGCACATTTTATGAGATACCTATAATGCTCAAGTAATGTAGGTATGTTATGTCCGCCCTTTGCTATAGTTATTGTTGGGTATTTGTACTGCGTATTGATTCTCATAAAACATTTTTCACACAAATTAATCCAATACTAAACACTATCTAAAGTAGCTACATCAATTTTATGCCAGACAAACGGACAGACAGAATAATATAATGAGCGTAATAAGAGTTCCCTCATACCAACTTAACCAGAATTAATTATCATTTGGCATACAAAGCGATCATTGCTTTTACGCATTTTAAATTTAACCGATATTTCGTTGCGTTTAATTAGTAAAATTATTTTCCCATTAACTCAATAAATTGGCAACAAATACCTAACTGCCAGTCACAGTTGCCACAAACCGCACACAGACAGCTGTGCTATATCACATTTTTCATTGCTCTCGATATAATAAACCAAAAAACCATATATTGTTGTCATCACGACTATTGGTGAAAATTGTTTTAACGATGGCACGCGCAAATTATTTTTATAAAGTCGATAAATTGATAACGAATGCCTTTCTGTCGCGTACACATGGCGCCATAACCGCGCTTTGCCGCGTTCGTATTTAGGTACGTACGCGTTTGTGGTATGAATTTCATTCACGAGTTGCAAATACTGTAAAAATGCTGTATTTATCTATATCAATTTAAAATGACATGTACTATTTTTAAAGTCATTAAACGGAATAGAAAGTAATGATAATAGAACTTTCGACAAGAGTTCGACTGTGGAGGTACCATCGCCACCCTCATAATCCTCTGTGAAGCAATTTTAGTGTTTCGGTCTTGGAGAGGCGTGCATTCCGGCTATACCTACCCGCGAGGCGAACATCTTAGTCTTCAGGGGTAGCAACGCATCTGTGGTCAACTCCGGGTGCGATTCAGTCGTGCTTGGGTGCGTGCGTGCCACTTACCATCACGTGAACTGCATACTGATTTGCTGTTAGTTTTAATTATAAGCGAACAAAAAGGGATAAATGTTCAATTTATATTTTATACCAGTGGTAATTTTCGTTCATAAAATGTGTGTGTTAAGTGGCAAAAGCTAATTGTTTTTGTAATCATATAGTTCAATTATATTAATTGAAAGGTACTCGCATAAACATAAATGCATAAGATTGAGCTGAGCTATCCTATATGTATATATTATATTAATAGGATACTATATATTTATGTAAGAGGTAGATACGTACCTGGTACATACGAGTTTACAGTTACGACTACTAATTTGAATCTTTAATAGTATGTATATCACTGATAATATAGCATAACAAAGCATAAGCTGCGTATTAGATACATTTTTAAAGCCCGGATAATGATATGATGATGATTATGATCACATATCGCTCAATGAACAAGTCCCTTTAAGTGCAGTTTCAATTTAGTGCAAGTGCACTAAGCAATTTTGATAAAACAAAATAATATTATAATATGAATTTACGTTACTCAAACTTCATAATATTTTATGTAAGCCATTTACGTAACCGGTCAGCGCATTTTATTTGTCACGGTAATATAATTACGTATTTGAATTTAATCTAAAATCTAATATATGAAATCTTCGTGTCACAGTTTTAGTTACCATACTCCTCCGTAACAGCTTGACCGTTTTTGATGAAATTTTATATGTACATTCAGTTGTTTATATGTACATTCAGTTGGTGGAGAATAGGTTGTTATCTATTTTTATACCCCTAAGTAATTAGAGTTTTCCGGCCTTATTTTTTTTTGGATAAAAAAAATATTTTTATCAACTCCTGAAAAAAAATATTTTTATTTTCAATAGCGATATTTGTATTTTTATTTATATGAAATAACAACGTTTGCCGGGCCTGCTAGTAGATATATAATATTTGGCCGCGTTGGTTATTAATTTTATTTTACAACACAATCGGTATATTTCAAATCTAATTTTCAGTCGTAACGTTATATTTTAATGCTCTCCTTCAGTAGGTAGCCATTTTAAGATAAATTTTCCCTGATTTGTAATTTCAGATTCCTTTGTCATTCATGAGATGTACAATAAAACTTTTCTTTAAGGGTTTGGTAATGAGAATGTTCGTAAGCGTGTCTAATTTCGTTGTATTCATAAATAACACAAAGGTAAAAGAACAAAAATAGGTTACTTGGTTTGAGAATATCACAAAAGTGTATTTTGAAAACTATGGGCTGTAAAAATAAAATGAAAAAAATACATACTTCAACGTAAGGGCGAAATTATACTTTAAATTTTCTTTAGGATTTTGTTCATCTGTCTATCTAATGTAGGTAAATAATATGTTCACAATGAACGTAATATTTATAATTAATTATTTGCTTTTATTTAATATTTATTTCATCATCGTCACTAATATCAATGACAAACGGCATCAATATGTAATTCATATCATATTTGTTCAAGAGATTGCCAGTTTGCTAGCCATCATATTTGAATACCGGGTCAGCTAGTATACATATAATTTTATCATAATATTTATACCTGCCTATACATAAAGTATGATCCTATACAATGGTTACCAGTGCGTGAAAAACGTGGGCAATGGACCGCGCGGCGCGCGTGCCGAGACATTCATTACAACGGCTAATTACACCTGCGACGAGATTCCGCAGACGAATCCGGCGACGTGATGGCGTTCTCTTCATAATTCTTTCGGGATGTTTTAAGTGGAACGCCATTTATAAGCTTAATTAAGGAGCTTAACTTAAATTACATTTGGAGACTCGCCCGTTGATGTTGTGAAAGATTTACGAGTATTAGATACTTACGTTAAATGCAAGCAAGAATATAGGTACGTTTGAAGGTTTTTATTAAATGTTCAATATTATGAATTAAACATTGAATAATAAAATATTTAATACTAAAAAAACTGACTATAGAATGACCTAGGAAGTAAAAAAATAATTTATAATTATGATGTCGTCAAAGGTTTACGAGTATTGGGTTTGAATGCGAATATACGTTAGAAGTTTTTAAATTTTTATTAAGGTTTGAATTAAAATTAATATTAAATATAAATTGATTCCGTATTGTAGAAATACAAAAACAAGTAAGGATATAATATAAACATTTATTTTATCGTATAAGAGTAGCAAACGGGCAGTCGGTCATGGATATTAGTAATTATTCTCAAGTACGATTTAATCGTGTCTTAGGTTGGCCACAGGTGCGTTGCTAGCACCTGAGGACTAAGATGTTCGCTTCTTTCGTAAGTATAACTGGCGACCACGCCTCTCCAAACCGAAACGCAAGAATTGCTTCGCGGAGGACTCCACCACCTTCAAATATTTGTACCAAGAAAGTGTTATCTATGTCATTTCTATATTTTATATTAAAACTCTTTGTTCATAAAAACAAAGAGTGGTTGTAATTTTATTAAAAGAATATTTTCAGGTCTTATTATATTCCAATACATATTAAACAAAGAAATTAGGATTCTAAAGGAAATTTTGGAGGATAATGTAGCATTCCTCTCTTTATCTAAAGAAACATAAACCAGGAAAACCTGCGAAAAAATTCTAATTCTTTAAATTCTCAGGAAAAATAAAAAGAAAAGTCTCTATGCGACGTTGACTAGACGTTTGATCAAAAATTATATTTTACTTATTTTGATGCTTACATTTTAAAACTAGGTTATATTAATCCCATACAACATAAAAAAAAATAATAAAAATGAAATTCCTACCCCGTTAGGGATTTGGCGTGAAGATGTGTGTGTGTGTATGTGTGTGTAAAATTCTTATGTCTCATTCGGTAAGCTGGGTTGTCGCTGGAGAAAAGTATCTCCATAGATATGTTTTAGTAAACACGAGGCGAAAATTAAGGGATATCAACTCATTTATGATCGGCGTAGTTTAAGACTTGCGGAATTGGTTACAGATATCTTTGGGCGGCAGTGACCACTTTAAGTAGACTGCATTCTTCGTTTGCAATATCTATACTATAAGGAAAAAATATATCATAGCGAAATCGTAGCATTTACTTACTTCATTTATTTACTTGCTTGTTTCTAGGTCCCTCTACAACGTTATGGCCATAAATATTTCTCGAGGGGCACTTAAAACTTTACATATTGTCGCACTTTAGTCTACCTTAGACGTGCTTCTAAAGAATCCAAATAATGGTAATCCAAAGTATGTCAGTATTTTTTTTCATTTATTTGTTAAGTAAACTACTTTTTCTTAGTATTACTGTTTGATAACTGTATTTATTCTAATGATTCAAACTAAAGTCAACCTGATAATCAGAGA
This sequence comes from Polygonus leo, assembly GCA_018250455.1. NCBI lineage: Eukaryota > Metazoa > Arthropoda > Insecta > Lepidoptera > Hesperiidae > Polygonus > Polygonus leo. Next base: position 12,920 of record DWNR01000430.1, on the reverse strand, counting down.
TCTATGCCGCTTATGGATATTTATGCTTATGGATATTAGTCAGGAATGGCAAGTCTACAACCTGGTAATTGATACCATTTTTACACGCTTTATATTAGTTTAACTTGTATGTATGTATCAAAGTAACGGCATCTTTGAATGACATTTTAATCAATTTCAAGATGTCCAAAGATATTCGTTGTTAAAAGCACCTCACGCTTTTTTATATTTAAGCTCATTTTTCTGCTATTTATTTTATCTTTTGTTATTGTTCATCTATATTAATCTATACTAATATTATAAAGCTGAAGAGTTTGTTTGTTTGTTTGTTTGTTTGAACGCGCTAATCTCAGGAAGTACTGGTCCGATTTGAAAAATTATTTTAGTGTTGGATAGCCTGTTTATTGAGGATGGCTACAGGCTATATAATAACAAGCTTCGACCAATACGAGCCGAGTATCAACGAAAAATGTTAGAAAAATGGGAAAAACATGACCCACTCTCTCTCATATGTCGCAAAGAATTTGCGCGGGTCAGCTAGTACTTAATAAATACATATATTTCATTGAAATAAACAAGATTATATAACGTAAATATATTACAACTTTAGTTATTAGTGTCGCAACTGTCAATTTGTAGAATTTCAGTAATTAACAGTGCTACGATGTTCCACTAGAATCAAATATACCCAACCCAAAGCTCTCCTTTCATTCGGTCCCCTCAAATTAACGTTAGTTCGGTCCAACCAACCAATACGGTATCGTTTATTTTAGCTATTCCCTCTATAAGGAATAAAAGAAAAAGGTAAAAAAGGATAAAATGATAGTAGTAGCTGTTTTAAAAACAACAAAAATGTTTTTTAGTTGTACAAAAAACGCCAATTGGACCTTAGTACTGAAACAATCAGTCAATAACCAAACTAAGTCATTAAGTTAAAAATATATTTTGGTACAACGCCATCATGTACTATAATCATATTGCATATAAAACTTCACGTACCTTGATGGACTTTGATTACCACGCCACCTGATTGTAGTGAGGTACACATATCCACAATAGAAGTGTTAAGTATTAAATTGTAGTACATAAGTTTTTCTTGTGAATCCCACTCGCCTATTTGCATATAAATCTCTCTATAATACTCGTATGTAAAACGTTTTGTTGTTTACCTACTTTTGCAACTATTTCATTATCACCGAAGTTCACGAAAGCTAGGAAGGATTCCGTACCAAGAGGTACTCTGGATATTTTTTTACGTTTTGTAAGATTTTAATTCTCTCACAGGATGAGATTACAATCCTACATGGATTGTAATTGCATCCTGTGATGGCGTATAGACCAGACGTTCGTTTAAACAGTTATCGCCTCGCGCTCGCACCTACAGCAGATTTCAACATGTCTCAACGTGCAAGATGTAGAAAACATTAAAACTGTCCGGCGATGGAGGTAACATCTTTTTATAGGTCCCTGAGTAGCATACATAAAGTTCAGCTTTTATAGTGTAACGAAAGTGTACTATTTTTTTAAAGATTAGCGCTGTCTGGCAGGGGGTTGTAACTGTACTAAGTGTTCGGCAATGGATGACGTAATTTCTAATATTAATACGAAGAAAATATAAAAAATGAGCGTTATACTTTAACGAATTTTAGGTACTATTTTATACACATTTACTGCCGGTTAACTGCGGAGGTAACCACTACCTAAATTCCATATTTGCTGTTCATTCTTACCGATGTTAGAGACACCCACAGAAAAACTTTCAGCTTTTATATAAAATGACGATAGTGAACTGCATGATTACCTGAAATCGATTGTATTATAAAGATGCCATGAGCAATTCACCATGTGTCCTCAAGACTAATGATATCACTCTCTTATAAAAAAATCCCACGAAATAGGGACGCGGCAAAACTGAGGTGTTGAACATTCGACTTTAAGCTGTAAAAACAACTAGAGCTACCAAATTCTAGGTCCAACAACTAAACCATTAGGGCCAGTAACTAAAATATAGTTCAAAAAATGTCCAAGTTTGAGTTGGACTCGCGCTAGAAAGGATTCCGTACCTTCAACAGATAGATGAACCGAATGGTAAGTCGTTGTCGTCTACTGCCGCCCATTTGTAACCAAGTACGATTGAATCGCACCTGACAACAACTGCGTAGCAACGCCTCTGCGTTGCCTCATGAGAGATTATGAGAGTGGCAGTGGTAACACCCCGGTTGAATTACCTTCCAAATTATAAATTTTTGTTTACCTGTTTAAGCTCAAAACATAAGCTGATAATATATGTTGTATGGTGCCCCTTTTATCCCTTTATTTTAACTATTATTTGCACTAATTATATGCGGAACCCTACATGACTGCGGAATATTAAAATCAATATAATATGTCTACCTACCGTGCAATATATCTCGCCTTTTCAATTACATGAATTATTACACGTGCTGCAGAAAGCGCCAGTGTGAGGAAAATTTAAATTAAACGTGACGGCGTCCCGATGCGAGTGTCACTGTAATTCCCAACAACATAGCGCTAATGACCCGCCATTCACGGAGGGTGCTCGCTAACTGCCACATTAAGATTATTTGGCTATTTCAGTTCGTTATGGAACATTTAGTATAGTGGCGGATAAAATTGGCCCTATAGAAAGTCTACTGATATAAGTGGAAAGGAGCTCAATTGTAGCACAGTTTAGGGTGAGCTCATGAATGCTTGTATTTATTTTGTTTTATTGGTAAAAAGTTATTTTGGCTACTGTTATTTGGCCATTTGTTTCTTAGAATAAAACATTAACATGCCAGGTGGTAGAACTCATATAGTTCAACCGGGGAGGTACCACCGCCACCCTCATAGCCCTCCGTGAAGCAATTTATTGTGTTTCGGTATGGAGAAGTGTGGTTGCCGGCTATACTTAAACGCGAGGCGACCATCTTAGTCCTCAGGGGTAGCAACGCATTTGTGGTCAACTTTCGGTCATTCGTACTTGGGGATGACTACTAATGTCCATGGGCGGCAGTGACCACTTAACACCAGGTAGACTGCATGGTCGTTTGCTACCTTTACACAATAAAAAAATTTGCCCGATAGAAAGTCTACCTATGTAAGTGGAAAGGTGCCCAATCATAGCACAGTTTAGGGTGAGCTCATGAATGCTTATATTTATTTTGTTTTATTCATAAAAAGTAATTTTGGATACTGTTATTTGGCCATTCAATATAAATAAAAAAATTAAATTAAGAAAAATCTATGGTGAACAATATGCATTATACCATGCTGTAGGTTTCTTCCTTTTACATACGACAAAATTTTCAATTACGTGAAATGTTATACATACTGTAGAAAGCGGCAGTGTGAGGAAAATTTAAATTAAACGTGACGGTGTCCCGATGCGAGTGTCACTGTAATTCCCAACAACGTAGCGCTAATGATCCGCCATTCACGGAGGGTGCTCGCTAACTGCCGCATTAAGACCTTCTTATTTGGCTATTTCAGTTCGTTATGGAACCTTTAGTGCAGTTGCAGATAAGTTTTTAGAATAGAAATTGTACCAAAGAAAGTGCACAGATTAGAAGTAAGATATAGAATCACGCGGCGAGATTATGAATGTTCGTATTTTCTATATCATAGAAACAGTAATTAAAGAAACTGTTAATATTGTTAGTACTTTAAGTTAAAACATACCTAAACACAACTGAACTACAGTTACAAAAATAAAATTAAGATTAATCTTCGGTGAAGAATATGCATACCTTGCTGCATGTTTCTTGCTTTTCCATACAACAACATTTTCAATTACGTGAAATGTTATACGTACTGTAGAAAGCGGCAGTGTGAGGAAAATTTAGATTAAACGTGACGGCGTTCCGATGCGAGTGTCACAGTAAATCCCAACAACATAGCGCTAATGACCCGCCATTCACGGATGGTCCTCGCAAACTGCCGCATTAGGACCTTCTTATTTGGCTATTTTAGCTCATTATGGATCGTTAAGTATAGTTTCGGAGATATATTTAGAGTAAATTTGCTCTAATAGAAATTCTATTGATACATGTGGAAAGGTATCCAGCCATAACACAATTTTAAGAGGAGTTCGTGAATGTTTGTATTCAATTTGTAATATTATTAACTAAAACTAATTCACGATACGTCTCACTGATATTTCTCTCCCTCTTCCATACTATAGCCATTTCAATTATATGAAATGTTATACGTGCTGCACAAAGCGGCAGTGTGAGGAAAATTTAGATTACGTGACGGCGTCCCGATGCGAGTGTCACTGTAATTCCCAACAACATAGCGCTAATGACCCGCCATTCGCGGAGGGTGCTCGCTAACTAGCGCATTAAGATCTTCTTATTTGCCTATTTCAGTTCGTTATGGAACCTTTACTGCAGTTGCAGATAAGTGTTTAGTGTACCTTGGCCCAATAGAAATTGTATCAAAGGAAGTACACAGATGCCAAAGTAAAATATAGTATCACACGGCGACATCATGAATGTTCGTATTTTCTATATTATAAAAACAGTAATTAAAGATACTGTACCTAAACACAATTAAATCGCAGTTAAAAAAATAAAATTAAGATTAATATTCGGCGAAGAATATGCATTAGCATACCTTGCTGTATGTCTCTTGCTTTTCCATACGACAACATTTTCAATAATGTGAAATGTTATACGTACTGTAGAAAGCGGCAGTGTGAGGAAAATTTAAATTAAACGTGACGGCGTCCCGATGCGAGTGTCACTGAAATTCCCAACAACATAGCGCTAATGACCCGCCATTCACGGGGGGTGCTCGCTAACTGCCGCATTAAGATCTTCTTATTTGGCTATTTCAGTTCGTTATGGAACCTTTAGTGCATTTGAGGATAAGTGTTTAGTATACATTGGCCTAATAGAAATTCTACCGAAGCAAGGGGAAGAGTGCCCAATCTAACTGCTTTGAATGCTATTTTTGGTTTTCGTTTATTAGATATACCCACTGTTACCGCAGTTATCTACGATTAAGATAAAAGTGTACCACAAAAAGTGTGTAAAAGTGTACAACTACGCTGAATATTTATTATGATCTATCTTCAAGATGATCATTAAAATACCTTTTACTAAATTATGTAGGTCAGCTTTTTTAAGACTTGATTTTGTAATAAATTCCTGGAAAAAAAAGAAAGAGGTTATTCTATGAATGTGATAAAATAAATATTCTTGAAATAACTCCAATTTTGGTAGTAACATTAGAATCTGTTGGGAAAATTATAAGGACATTGTTTACTCGCTAATTTAAATTACATTTAAGATTGAAGAGTATTTCCAATCTAGTTCAATGTTTCAGAAAGCTAACGCATCACGGACATGTATTATGCAAACCCTCTTGATTTATGCCCAATCCCCGCCAGCTACTGCAGGAAATACCGTGTAATTAGCTGTTAATAATTTATATTTGCAAATATGTGATATGTAGTAATTAGTTTTGAAAATGGCTGAAGTTCAATTTACGTACCTAACCAAGTTTATTGCTGACAAGACTATGCCATTTTACTCTAAACTTACTACTTCAGAATATGTTTTAGTATTACTTAACGTTTATAAAATAAGCGATGTCCGAAGAATGTTGTTTTGTTTGTTGGCACCGAGTGCATAATATTGCTAGGTGGTAGAACTCATGTAGCAAACAGGGAGGGACCACTGCCACCCAGATAATCCTCCACGAAGCAATTCTTGTGTTTCGGTTTGGGAGAGCGTTGGTACTGGCCATACACATGAGGGAACAATTTAGTTTCCTAATGTAGTAAACCTCATTTCTTAGGTTTGATTACGTAACATGTCTAGGACAGCTTTTTCACAGTTTGACTTAAGATTCGTTTGCTACATTTTTACTATAAAAATACATAATACTCAGATATACAGTTTTAGTTAGTCAAAAAATCAACAAAATTAGTCGATAAACGAAAAACATATGCCTTATTAAAGTTGATTTATAATCAGTGGTATGGATACTATGATAAAGTGTAACCGCATATAACACTTATAATAGTGTGTAATCTAAAACTATTGCTGTTTTAATAAATTATCTAATAATTAATAGTTGAAGTTAGAATATGTAGATATAGTGTACTCATTCTGTCTGCACTTTATTTATGTCCTCTATAAAGCTGTACTGAACCGAATAAAATGTTATTTTTATGTATATTTTATGCAAATTAAACACAAACGTGGCATGTCTAATCTTTGCTTATCAGATACAGCAAGGGTTGAACGAAATATCGACAATTGTTTCTAATCAATTTGCCATTTAATTGTCTGCAGTGGGTTCTATTGAGTTAATGAACTTAGTGCTTAGTTACATGTTTATGCAATAGATTACTAATTTCGTTTCATAACGTCTTTTGTTGGCCGTAAAAAGATTTTAAAGTAAGTGCTATTTTAATCGACTTCATTTTTATATGTTATACTTGTAAGAATAACATTGTGACTTTCATTTTTATATATAACATAAAGATTTATATCCATATAAAGAGGATATATCACTCTACTGTTGAATAAATAAATGGTAGGTTTCTCTGTCTTTTGAGCACTATAAAATGACATGAACGTTAAAATTAAGATTACCACACTCAGAACAGAAATCTAAATTCTTTGTTCAGATAAGCCATTTAACAGGCCGGGAATCGAACTCAGGACTTTCTACATGTCACACTCGCCCGACCGGTAACCAATCATGAACCTGTTTAAGTATTGGTTCATAAAGGTTTTAGGATGTATAAATACATAATCTTCGACTTTACAAAACGTATTTTAAATCTAACCAGATAAATTTACTAAACTGCTTTTACCGTAAAGTGTTTTTTTATATTAAAACTTCTAAGATTCTATTTATTATTATATTATATCCTCGTTTCCTCGAAAAGATTGCATTTTCATGTTTGATCTTTTTACTGATTCCTATAAATACACTATTTCCTCATGAAAGAACTATTCTTTCAATTCCACCTTTTACATTTCCCTCGAATGCTCGCAATTGTGGTTATTTCCTTTTAATGCTACAAATCTGTGAAATTCTAGTAGTAATGTACTAGGTTTCTTTGTCGTAGGTTACTTCAAATTCATCATACCCTTAGGATGCCAATGAGACCCAATTACTAAAACTTTATTGTCCAACCGTCTGTTCGTCCGTCTGTCACAGGGCTGTATACCTTGAACCGTAACAGGTAGTGTGTTCAATTTTTTTTACAGAATATGGGTTACTAAAGCTGTTACTAAAAAAAAAATGTTTTCTTCATTATTTTAATGTAAAATATTTCCAATGTATTGAAGTGCTACCTAGTTTTTTTATTCTGAAAAAATTAAAATGCTATATAGTTTTAACAACAACTTAGTGCTAACAAGTCTATCCAGTTTTTCATCTAATATATCAACTTATAACGCCATATGTATGCAGAACTCACGGTTCGGAACCCATCGTGTACGAGTCATACCCGTACTTGACTGACTATTTATTAATCGAAAAATTCAAGTGCAAGTAGTAGTTGCCAGGTGGTAGAACTCGTAAAGTTCAACCGGGGAGGTACCATCGCCACCCTCATAATCCACCGTGAAGCAATTTATTGTGTTTCGGTTTGAAGAGGTGTGGTGGATCATCTTAGCCCTCAGGGATAGCCACGCATTTATGATCAACTTCACGTACTATTCAATCGTACTCAGGGGTGATTACTAATGTCCATGGGCGGCAGTGACCACTTAATGTCAGGCGGACTGCATGTTCATTTGCTACCTTTAAGAGATAAAAAAAAATCGACAAGTTCAAGTGCAAGTAGTAGGTAGACGGTACTTTAAATATTCATATAAAAATAATTTAGAGAATAGAAAAACAATTGCAAATGCTATTAGGTATTTGGTTCTGTTGTGGAAATAAAATAAGCCAGTAAAACTCTTCGCAATATAGATGTCGTTCAGTGAAGTGGATATCTAAATTTTATACCCGCGATGCTATAAACGCCTGGTACTTTGTTTACTTTGTTCACACAACCTGAATACTTTGTCTTTGAAATAAATTTATTTTTGTGTAGTATACAAATATTCATCGGCTTCTTACAATGACGGATATAAAAACAAACATACTTATTATTAGATATGATAATTAAAATTAAACAACATCTTTACAATATTAATACTGTTTCTCATATTTATTAAGTAATTGACGTCATAGGAAAGTCCTACATTTATCAGGGTTCCATGCCGATAGGAACCTACGGAAACTCATTAATAAGACTTCACCGTCTATCGATCTGGATTCTTTTCCTGAATTGAAAGAGGTTCTATTAAAATTCAAGTCTCTTCATGATTTTATACAATGTGTATTACTATGCCCGCTAATGCCAGTTATGGGAAGTTATTGTGGTCAAAAATTAGTCGATTATAAATATAATATCCAGATAATGGTAAGTTTATGTTACATGCTTAACATTTAAATTCGACATTAAAACTCTAGTAGTAGTAATAGTAAACAGCAACATATCGTGAATGCTTCATGTTTAAACATAATATAATAGAGAGCGTAACTTAATCGAGTACCGTCTCAGGCTAGAACAACACGGTAGAGCTTCAGTAATTTAAAGAACAAACAGAGTTCATGGAGTTGTAACACACACGAACTCTATTGCTTTAACTCATTTGACCTTCTCTTGTGAACTACACAAATATTGCCATGTAAAGCTTAATATAGGAAACACTAAATAATTGTGAAGAGAAGCATGAAATAATTTACTTACCTAGTTCTGTACTTAATAATTAGGTAACAAGACAGCAAGTTAATTTAAAATGGTATCAAAATAGAGGATTTACTTATTCGCACTTTTACTTTTTTAAATTACTCATTTGCAATCATGAAACATAATTATTTCTCCTCAAAGTACATATAGTCGTACTGACGTGTAAATCGGCAAAAGGTGTATAACAAAGAATGTCAGAAATTATCATACGATTGCGAAAATTCTCGTTACTCAGATAAGAGATTTGTGTCCAGCAAAGTGACAATAATACAGTAATGAGAAAATGAGGATGGTATTGTACAATATTTTATTGAAGTGACAACTTCTATAGCAAGGATAGGTAGGATAACTATATGGAAACGCGTCAGAGCCAAATTTACGCTTAAGGTATTGCATATTTTAATTTTAATACTAACATTCTAAGTTATAAGTTTTCACTTCTATCGGCAGTCCTTTTGACTGTCAATTATTATTTTTTATTTTTCAACGATAGAAACAGGGCTTGTTGTTGTTGTATCTGATGGTTAAGTGGTCACCGCCACCTACAGATATTGGTAACCCAAGAACTATTATATCGTATCCGAGGTTGACCACAGCCTGATGACCAACATGTTCACCTCATCTATACTAATATTGTAAAGCCGAAGAGTATGTTTGGTTAAACTCGCTAATCTCAGGAACTACTAGTTCGAATTGAAAAATTATTTTAGTTTTGGATACCCTATTTATTGAGGAAGGCTATAGGCTCTATAAAAATTACACTACGACCTACTAACGAAATGTTACCCACTCTCTCGTATGTGATGCAAACAAAGCTGGCGAAATGTGTAAATAAATGCATACACCAAATCCGACAACCAAGAATTCCTTCTCTGCATATTATAGTTATTTAATATCATGCAATAATTATGTCAAAATCATTTCCCATTTAACAAGTATACGAAAAAAAGGTTGATACTTAAAAGAATTGGGAATCAATCCCTGAGATAAGTCTGCCAGTATATGAAATTCGGAGCTCAAAAAAGCAATAGCTCCGCAGATGAGTTCGGCTCAAGCGAAGCGTTATCAAGCCCAGTTAATCCAGTCTTCTGTATTATTGAATAAAATTCTCCGCCACCGTAATTTGCTATTTCCATGCCATTTCATATACATACATACATACATACATATCTTCACGCCAAATCCCTAACGGGGTAGGCAGAGAGTATCGAGTGCCAAATGGCACGGTTCTGACATACTTGCCTAGCTTCTTTCACTTTCATAACTCTCCTCATACAAACACGCCGATTTCGGAGACTCTTGACACCTCCTTCAGACAGCATATACATTCAAGGAATACCTCATTGCAGTATGAAATGTATTGTCTTCAACGATTTTTTGTTATGTATATGATATACAAAAAATACCCAAGTAAGTAAGTAGTTCTCAACACAATACCTGATTGGTTAATGAAGTTTACGAATACGCACTTAATTACGGTGTTATTCCTTCTCACCTTGAACAGACGTCAGGGCTTAGTACGTAGATTATATTAAAAATTTAGTTTCTTCAAACATACCTATATTACTATAGTCATCATCATCATTATCAAAATTCTTTATCGTCCTGCTGCTGGGTACGGGTCTCTCTTCACAATGAGAAGGATACCGTACCTACTCCACCGCGCTGGACAAGTGTTGGTAGACTTCTCTCCATAGGTTTCCTTATATATGTGTCTTCACCGAAAAGCAAGTGATAATAACATTTTAAAAATTCAGTAATATATTTATACAAATAACATCTTAGTACTTAACTTGCTGTATCACGTACTTATTCGATTAACTTGTCTCAAGTGTAACAGGATTACAACTGTCTTCTAAACGCTATCCTGATTTCGGGAACAAGGTTTAAACGGGATTATTTGCCTGCGTTACGGTTTCTAAATAATTATTTTTATGTGAGAAAGTTAATAAACAAATTGCCACTTTAGTCTACTTTTTTAGGAAAAGTTTTTTTTTTTATCAAGTTTTCGTCATGATGAGAATGTATCTGTGCTAAGGCACAGTGATTCTAAGAATTCAAGATTTTAAAGTAGGCAATATTTATTAGTTTATAGGTATTGATTATTTTCTGTTCTCTTCTTCGGTTATTATACCGAGGTTATGTCCCGGGTTTAATTCTTGGTCTAACAGAATGATGGATTAGTATTTATCATCTGCATCTGACTCTCACGACATAGGAAATCCTGTCGTGGGGTCATGAATGTAGAGAGTGTTAATATCTAGGTTATTCTTTTATACGCGACATATTATAATTCGTCTCAAGAAAATAGAATTACATACAGCTGTTTTTTAACGCCGTCCCATTTTTTTTTCCACATATTATTGATACCTACTTATTTTGTTTCGCTATTTTACTTAATATTATAGTACTTAGTAATTAGGACTATTACTCTATTACCTCGTGGGAGATTGCACGTAAAAGAATAGACAAAGGAAAATGTGGTTAAAAGTTTAAGTATTACGCTATATCTTAGAATGTCATCCCCATAATTATAAATTCATTGCTCCTGCTTTGTTAAAGACGACGTTAAGTAGTCGTAGATTCATTATACTATATCTAACCATGTTGATCAAGAGCCTTCTAAGTTCTGAACTATTTATTGGACACATATGAAGCATTCATGTAATCCTTACAATGTTAATTACAACGAATTCTATTTCGTAAATCAAAGGTACATAACATAATGTTTGCAGATTTTATTGCCAGTATTTATTAGCAAAGGTAAGTAAGTATATTGCTCCCGATACTACTTCTGCCTGCGTTCACGTACTTATTTGATTAACTCGTCTGGAGTAACAGGATTACAGTTGTCTTCCGAACGCTGTCCTAATTTTGGGAAGACGCGGGAACTTGAGCGATTGTTCGCAACTAACGTTTACTTTTCCAAGTTTCCAAACCTGCACTTACGCTAATTGCAAGGAGGATTTATTTTAAACAGTTTTTGTAATTGGTTTGTATCACATTTTCTTAGATTATACAACATTAGAATCATTAATATAAAAAAGTTAAATTATCACTCTACCCTATTTATGATCTTAAAAATCTATACATATAATAAAGCTTAAGAAAGTCTGTACATGGAAGATATTCGAAAAATAGTTGGATGGGGATACTTAGAATCGATAACAGAGCACGTTTTAAGAGTTTTTAGAATTTTTGTCTGTTTATCTGTTTGTCTGTTAATTTGACCGCGCATCACGTAAAAATGGCTTAACGGATTTTGATGCAAACTTTACTAATCTGTCGAGAAGACCCCTGGACAGGTTTTAGGCCATAAAAATTTAACCTCTAAATGGAGGGGTAGCGGGCGGAGTCGCGAGCACAGCTAGTATTAAATAAATTAAAGAGATAGTCTAATGGTTAAAAATCCGACAGTTCACGCGGGGTGTCCGGTTTCGAATCTAGGATTCGCATAGGTCCACCTCAAATTTTTCAAATTATGTGCGCATTTCTTAGGATAAAGAAAATATCGTTATACCTGTCTTTATATAACCTAAAAGATTTCATGGAGTTTAAAGTCTATCAATTCGCAAATTATACACGCCAAATTTTCAAACAACGCTACTTCATTTTTTTATTATGTAAAGGTAGCAAACTATTCACTGCCGCCCATGGACGTTAGTGGTCATACTTAAGTACGATTGAGCCAAGGTTGTTTGAGGACTAAGATGTTCGCCTCGTTTGTAAGTACAGCCGGCAACCACGACTCTCCAAACCGAAACACAATAAACTGCTTCACGGAGGATTACGAGGGAGGCGGTGGTACCTCCCCGGTTGATTTACATGAGTCTGATTCATCCTGAAGTAGCGCCTAAAGATGATGATAATATAATATAACTAGCTTTTGCTCGGTACTTCGTCCGCGTAGAAATCGAAAACCCCTTAGGGGTAGAATTTCGAAAAATCCTTTCTTAGTGCTCGCTTAGATCATCAAAGGAATCCCTGTATCAAATTTAAAACTTCTAGGTACAGTTGTTTCGGCTGTGCGATGATATGTCAGTCAGTTAATCAGTTTTACCTTTTTATATATAGACTAGCTTTTGCCAGCGACTTTGTCCGCATAGAAGTCGAAAACCCCTTAGGGGTAGAATTTCGAAAAATCCTTTCTTAGTGCTCACTTACATCATGAAAG
>DWNR01000429.1:0-20009 GCA_018250455.1 Polygonus leo | reverse complement strand
TTGTATCATATACATCACGTACGGATATAAGAATTATAACTAGAGCTTAGTAAGAAAAAGTAATCTAAAAAAATTAGATTGTCATTACGATATGTAAGGTTTATTAGAGAAATGGATTGATCATACAAATTGTATTAATCAATACATGTGTATGGTGTAAGAGCGTGTAAGTAGTTATTGGTCTAGATAATGTTAGGTGACCAGGGTGTGGTGATATTTTGCACGTTTTTGAAAATGTTTTTCTATACGGCACGGGCGACTGTGCCGGCGTTTTGGAAATGATAAATGAAATTACGGTATGCGGTGGTGGTCTGTTTGAATCGGCATTGGTAATGAGCGAAGATTGTATTGGGAATATTACTATTGTTACATTACATACATGTTTATTGAAACTATATCACAAAATGGAGATTACATATCCTCTATACATCGTAGAACGCTACACACATGACGCATTCGTTTTCACATTTAGTTTTGTCCCGACGAAATGGTCGTTTTCCTTTATCGATTCTTGCTTATGCTCAATACATAGAGACTTCGACTTAATGTGTGTAGCGTTTTGTGGCCTAATACTTTCTCAACAACATTGATATCAATAGATAATTATAGGAATTTATGTGTTTAGAGAAGTATTTTAAATATTTAGGATAATGTCTTATAATAATAATAATAATAATAAAGTAAATCAGTGTTTAGGATGAGATGCCAAATTTAAGTCAATACACTTTATTTTAGGTAAACGTAATTGAGGTAATCTTAACATTTATTGAAAAGTTGATAAAAATGTTACAGTTAAATTATATTTGAGAGTTTTATTGAGCGCGATATATGCAATTTTATTCATTGTAAGTGTCCATTGTTTCAATTTGTTAGTTAAAGTTATGCGTTGAGAAATATGAAAGTTGTTTTCAATGTCTTGTTTAATCCATTTGTGTCTACTAAGTAAATTGCGATCGCAATTTGTTGTGAATGTGAACCTAACATTTTTGTTCAATTGTCTATTTGGTTTTGACCTTCGTGCGTTTCACATTAAAAAGAAACATATCTGTGCATATCACACCCTTGTATGCTTATAATTTCGTTGTGCTTCTTAATATATATCTCTTATTGTATTAGCTATATTTAGAACTTCGTAATAATATGAATAAAGGCCAACATATCAGTAAATAGAAACTTGGCTAAGGCGCATGATGTCTAATGAACCTTCCAATTCCTCGGAAATCTGTTGCATTATCTTTCTCTTTTTCTTCTTTTGTCATTTATTGTAATTTCATTATAATATTTCAGTGTAACCTTTAATGTCGTCGTTTCTATTTTCTTATTTTAGAATTAAGCCTTTTGTGTGGTTAATTTCATTCTTATTTTTAATTTCATAATTAAACTATTATTATCATTGAATACTTTTTTGTTCTTTATTTTCCGTATTTCCTTTCTGCGTTCCTTTTTATTTTCCTATTCGGTAGGTACCTATGATTGTTTAACTATACATTGCGATTCCCGTGTACATAATATGCAGCTTGATTATTTGCCATGACCCCTAATATTGTTTGAGTCGTTTTGATGCACAAACGTGGCAATGACTATTTGTAAATAAAACTTATAAATTTTAATGGGGAACAATGACATGATGTACATTAGTACACAGGTACTCTTAGACCTACTTAGAACTTAACTGTCCTGTCTAAATACCTACAGAATTGTATTTATGGAACGTTTCATTGACATCTCTATTGTTTATTCACTTGCGTTGTGAGGTCAGTTACTGTAGGTTGGAGCGTGTTAGGCAAATTACAGGTTTTTAAATGAAATGTGGAAGGAGTAAGGGACTTTATTAAATATATTGCCAGCGATATGTTTTAAAATATTATCAAATGGAATATAATTCGCACAGGGTATAATGTGAGAATGTTGTGTTGTCGCCCGCCGGCCGGGCGGGCGGCCTAGTCCGTGCCACGTCCCTTATTTCCGAATTGTTGAAAGAACTGACCCATTTTGAAACGTTCATTTTGCGTAACTGCCAGTTAATAGGACAAATGTGTTTATCCTTCATAATAGATGAAACTCATCCAATTTATTACTTAGAAACTAACCGAATGTGCGGATATAGTAGAACCTATAAAATGGCAGTTATTTACGTGTTAATTCTGCAAATGTAAATATTATACATGACTTTATAAATAATTACAAATTAAATTGATAGGAGCTATTACAGAATAACATAATCATTAATTTAAGATTTACTAGACTAAAATATCCTATTCTGATTTCAGTAGTAGCTGTAGAGATTTATTAATACCTGCCTACATAACAATTGAGAAAATCTTCGTAGCTATTTTTATTATATCAACCCATCTCGTTTTTTTCGTAATTGTTAGAAAATTGATTTTATTAAAAGGATTTAATGGCGTGCAAATTAAACGGTTGTGTGTAAAGTTAAAATAGTATAATAGATGTAAACAATCGTTCTCGTGACGACATTGTCTCAACGGTCTCTCTAAACGCACACCTATCTACTTTCCGTTTTTTTTTCTTTATTTTAGATATTAATATTCAATTTTAAGTATTTTTAAATTCAGCATGCCAAAGACCAATCATTTGGAAAAATAACAGGGACATATTGATATTTTTGGTTTTAAATGACCTAATTATAATATTGAATACTTTTACTGACACTATCAATACAAGCTTTAACGAGCGTATCTATTTCTTGAAAAAAATGTATTTTCGATGATTCTTTTGTGAAAATTAATTTTGTGAATTGCCAATCGGTCCCTATTAAAGGCCGAAATCACTATCTAACATACAGTTATGTAAATTATAAATATATACACTATTTTAACATCTAAGTGACAACACTATTAAACTCTAGATTTATTCTTTGTCATTTTATAATAAAATATAGTTGAAAATATCAATTGTATTTTTTATTATACCTCAAACCCTTTTTATATGTAGTGATATTTTGTTAATTATAAAATAATAATTTGCGTAGCATCACATTTTTTCGAATTAAATTAGTTAAGAAGTATCCAAAAACAAAATATATTAAGATTACAATAAAATTACAAGATTATATATAAAGTTACAGTTATATATTATTTCATAGATCCTATGTAAACCTACACATAATACCTGATATAATATCTGATAGAAGTAAAAACTGGCATTTAGTTCCCCAATTGGAATTAAATGGTTACATAAACTCAAGAAGAGCTGCTACCCATATTAGAATTTGATTCCCGTCCTATTAATATGAAGTAATCACGAATGTCTAACTTAAAGATGTTATTTGTTGTTGTGTTAATCGACACCGTTATTATTTGCTTATATTAGGTAATATGTAAATACTGAGTAATTATTAGGTAGGTACTTTACAAGACAAGTTGCTTTCATATATTTGAAATAATGACCATGAATTCCTCTCGTTGGCACTAGTATATGGCCACTGCTGTCTATGCATTCGAAGTTGATAACAAATGAGTGGTGGTGGTTGTGAAGACTAAAATTGGTTGCTTGGGTACACCAACACTCGAGTGTGATGATCTATGAAATACGTTTTTGACCAAAACCCAAATTGTTATGCATAATTGCTACTAGAAACCTATTAGTGGGCGTGATGATGGAACCAAATCGTGTAAGGGGTCTAGCATAGTGGTTCTTAGTCTTTTAATTACAAGATATAATATTATTGATAATAACCATTTAACTAGTTACTTTTGTCATAGAATACCAAATTAAATATTTATTTTTAGTAATTAAAATAAATATTATATTTATTTTACCAGTTTTCACGACTTTTCTGGCTCATCTTTTTAATTATATTTACGTTTATAAGTCGCAGGAACAGTCTAGTCAAAGTTAAATAGCCAAGTCTTAATCTTAACTCTAACTAAAGTAAGTAGTCGATACTCTACCTCAATTACAGATAAACTCCTATCTATCTATACAACATACGATTACGAATCTTTTTACGTTCCCGCCAAAACTCAAAACTTTTTTTAAAGAATTTTCACGGCCTTGGATTCTGGCCTGTCTTTATTAACGTTTAGTTTAACATTTTTATTAGTCGCAGTAACAGTCCAGTCAAAGTCAAATAACCAAGTCTTAAGTCCAAATCATGCTGTAATTCCCTTACTCTCGTGTAAATTAATGAGCACGTTTTTCTGTTTAAACGTTTAAACTTTCACCTAATTTACTCATAAACTCTCCGAAGAACACAAGCTTTAGAAAATAATTCAATATCGCAACATACGAATCTTTTCACGTTCCCGCCTAAACTCCACTCAAAACTAATAAAGAGCAATAGCTAATTTTATGTAAATATGTATAAGTAAGTAGAGGAGTTTCGTTTTGGGCTTTAAACGGTAAATTACTGTAAACAAATGAGAAAATACATAGATAGATAGAGTAAATCATGAAGAGGTAGTTTAATTCAGGAAACAAATAATATTATGCCATAATATATTTGTGCACTATGAAAAGACAATACTTTTTATTTAAACAAATATTTTTGTTTAAAAACATATCAATTTATAACCGAAAAGCTTTACAAAAGATATAACGCCGCGCCATCCGATCTGTTTCACGTAAGACCTGCCAAAACTTGTAAAATTGTCTGTGAGATGTTTCAGAGACAATAGAACATCGAACTTTTATTGTTATCTGTCGACTGTCAGCATCAATGTGTCATTGTCAAATTATTTGACATAGTGCAATTGTCAAATTTGTAATTTGTTTCGAAATGTCAAAAATTCGAAAATTAATACAAGAAATATTTTTCTAACAAATAGTATTTTACTAGTAGGAATACTAAGAATATGTACCATATTTATGAATTGTAAATCTATGAAATATATAAAATGTTTATATTAGTGAATTCGAAAATTATATTTAGGACCGCTGTTCGATTATCACCGTCTTTTATAATTCCTATATTTGGTAAGCAAGGAGAACATGATAGCAATACGATAAATATTCCTCAAAATGAAACTCCTAAAACAGGCTTTGGGAGAGTGAAGAAGATGTTTACGAGGAGGTAAGTTTATCACATTTTCTTCATACACACTGAACTAACCTCTAGACAACTTGTTCATCGGAACAGTGCAGTTTTCTTAATAATTATTTGCGTTGTGTAGTAATTTGTGTTTCTATTTAATACAGAGCAAGGAAACCTTAAAAGAATAATTTATTACATTTAATTTTTGATAATTGTCTTAATTACCTAACATTATTAATAACAAATACGTCAAAGATCAGGTTTGTCTTTACTCTTATTTACGTCGCATTAAAACTTATTTTTAAGCGGTTTCTAGGAATTTTATAGGGACTAAATTATACCATTGGATGAATTTGACAAGCAGCAAATAACTAGCAATCAATTATAATTATTAATAATTAATTAATGGTTTGTTTTTTTGATATTTCCAGTGAATATGATGAAGTCTCAGAAGAGTTGAACAATGTAGTGCAAATGTCTCTTTGTGGAGTATTTTTTGGTGCTTGTATGGGAGGTTATGCAAAATCCAGAGATGCATATGTAAATTTCATTGAAAATAATCAAGCAACTATTTTTAAATCAACAATGGAAGCAAAGGTAACATAGTAATTTACTGATTGTTAATGTAAATTTTTAAACCGTGTATAAAATATCATATAATGAAGATCTTGTCATTATGTAAATGGTACATATTTTGTATTTATTTTGATTTAGCTTAATAGACTAAAGAGTAATGTATACAGTATATTTTAATCTAATCTGTTACATAATTATAATAATAAAATAAGCCTGGTGGTAGAACTCGCATAGTTTGGCTGGGAGATACTAATGCCATCCTTGTTCACAGAGGTAATTTGAAGCAATTCTTGTGTTTTGGTTTGGGCAAGTGTGGTTGCCACCTATACTTACGAAAGAGGCAAACATTGTAGTCCTCAGTGGTAGCTATGCATCCATGATCAATCTCAGATATTATTAAATCTTACTTTAGTGACCGCTTAACATAACCTTTTTACAATAAAAAAAATGTGTCTGTTGAACACAGCACTTTTTAGTTTTCACCATACAAAGGTGAAATATACTGGTCTTATGCTCTATAAGTCACGGCACTTTTGCACTAATGTGAATAAGTTATAATACTAACTCAAAAGGTTAAACTCCTCATGAGTCTTCTCACAAACTATGTAAAAGAACATGAAAACACTTTTTGTTTACTGTATTGGTTCCAGAAAAAATTGCAAGATGCTGTAACTGTAGCTTTTGCCAAAGGTGCATACCACTGGGGTTGGAGACTTGGAATATTTTCAGGAATATTTGGGTAATTTGTATTATTACTTACATATTAATTGTTAATAAAAAAAAATGATGATACCTAAAACATACTAAAAAAATGTATAAACAAATAGAGATGATGTAAAAATATAATTAAACACATTTAATATCTAAGCCTGAAACATTTTAAGAAACTTACAAAAATGTAATATGTATTGAAATTTATTATGATTAGGCATAATAATATAACTAATTCTATATTAACTTGTTAGTTTCACTAAACCTTATCATTCAAGGTTTGGCTGAAGATATCTTGTGATATATGCAAAAACCTTTGCTTATAAACAAATTTATAAGCTATATACACTCTGCGGCACATTTAACCGGCCGGTCTGTAAGTAGGATACTTTTGTTTTTTAACTTTCTTGTACCATTTTTTCGAGGCAAGGTCATAGAAGGTGTACCTCAGAAAGAGACAATCGTCGAATATGCGTATTGGACATCGGAACAATGGAAGGCAGTTCTCTTTTCTGATGAATCCAGAATTGCTTTACGAGGTCCTGATGGACGTCAGCGCGTGTAGACATGCCGCGGTGAACGGTTTGCTGAATGTGCTGTGGTTGAAACAGTCGGCTCTCAGGGAGGAACGATAATGGTCTGGGGTGGCATTTGTCACGAAGCCCGTACAGAATTGGTCGTCTTTGATAGAGACATCGTTAATGCTCACAGATATGTGACAGAAGTCCTAGAACCACATGTCATTCCGTTTGCACCATTCATCGGTGACAATTTTGCTTTAATGCATGACAACGCTCGAGCGCACACTGCGAGAGTTGTTACTGATTATTTGGATGAAGTCGGTATTCAACGGTTACCATGGCCAGCTCGAAGTCCTGACCTGAACCCCATTGAGCATGTGTGGGATAACCTAAAACGACGGATTCGGAATCGTACACCAGCTCCCATGACCATCAATGAGCTAAAAGCTGCTGCTGTGGAGGAATGGCAGAACATTCCACAAACAGACATCCAAAACATCATGGATGGACTTCCAAATCGGCTGGAGGAAGACATTACGGCCTGAGGAAGAAATACATATTATTAATTTTAGACCTTTATACCACATTATTTTTTTTATAAAATTTCGCGATCTTTCATTTTTTGTAAGAAAAGTGGATATCGTAATTTTTATTTTTTTAGCTTAATTAATTTGGTAAGCTTAATTTGGTCGTCAAGGGTCACCCAATGCTACATTAAAACAACATTAATTGAATTACGACAGAATACTCACAAAACTAACAAAATGTAGGTGGCCGGTTAAATGTGCCGCTGAGTGTAGAGTCTCGTTGCCACCTTGTAGATATGGAACCCCAAAAATGTTTTTTTTTAAAACAAGGTTACAAATAAATACACTATACTCCAGAATTAAATCATGATCTCAGTAAAGTTAATATTAATTTAATTCAACTTAGCCAACATTAGTCATTCTTCTAGTTTATATTTAGATTTCACATAACCATGATTATAGCACTAAGATTCTGCATACCCCTCTGACAACCCTAGCTCCTGGAAAGATGCCCCTGACTGCCTGTTTCTTGCTCTTCCTGCGAGGTTCCACGAGGCAACGCTGTGCCCCCGGTGCACTGATGCGGTAGAACCTGTGCCTCAAGTGATGCTTGTCTCCGTGATAGCACACAGAACACAGGTCATAATTACTGCACTCAGCACACTTCCAACGAATGCCTGTAAGCATTCAACCAAAGCATTATGTTATTTTGTACTGTGTTAAACTGATTAGACAAGGATTATTATAGCTTGAGAATGACCATGATTTTGAATAAGAATTGTGTTATTAATCTTTAAAGCATGTATACTAAGTATTTATCTAAAACCATTTACTTTATAAAATGTTTATGAATAGTTTTAAGAGGATCAGATAAATTTTACCAAATATTGGTTGTTGACGGCAAGTGTCACACATAGTGCCCTCATGTTTGACACCTGTAGGAGCACTATCCAGGATTCGTAGGTCGTATGCACCCGAGCATCTATAGTTCGCAGCTGTCCCGTTGTCCCAAACTACCACAACCTCTTCAGGAGATTCGAAATTCCTCACTGTTCCAACATGACCCTCTCCACCATCCTGAAAACAATATCCAAAGTATTATGTAACCTCTCTTTTGCATAGCTTCGGTAATATAAAAGCTAGAATTAAGGGACATATACGTATAAAAGTAAGTAGCAATTATTTCACCTGTTTGCCCCATTTCCAATCAGGACCTCTTATTACTCTTGCTCCTACGCCTTCCATCATAAATCTCGTCGCTCTAGAAGATGCTGATGAGCCCGGAACGTTAGGCTCCATAGTCATAGCCATACCTAGATCCACGAATTTAACAAAAAAGAAAAATAATATTCGTAAACTTTACAATAAAACTTTTACAATAACAGAACAGCAGCAAATCGGTCAGACGACAGATCTTGACATGTTATTTGACAGTTGATGTTTTAGTCTTACGTTCAGAAAGGAATCGTGAATGTAACAAGATAATCGCGTAGCTTTACTACTAAACCATGCGCTATGAATTAAAGTCATAAGAATAAAAGTACAAGTAACACATCACAAATACTGATACGATGTTTTTTATTTTATTTCAGGTGGACAATCATTTAGTTTTGATGTGTTAATAATTCGAATTTCATATTTTTTCCTAATTGTCATTGTCAATGTCAATTGTCACCAATCAAAGTCTCAAAGTCACTTGAAAAATGAAAACAATAGTGGTGCACTGCAGAAAAATTTAATTTGATCATTCTAAAAATAAAAATACTTGAAGATCTTCCTTCGCTTTGTTAAAAAATAGTTTATTTGTGTTTTATCAGTTCTAAATAATGTCTAACCACCGCAATAAGTATGAAAAAGCGCGAAGACGTCTTGCTGCTATATCATTTTTATCAAACATTTCCTTGGATGGATCTTTTAAGGATACAGAGCTGTGTCAGATATTAGATAAATCAAAAGTGGACAAATGTGATTCAGCACCAAATGGTCCAAATATTTGTGATTTGAAGAATAGTGGTCGTAGTCGCAATAGAGCGCAGTCGAGCCCAGTTCACCGTTTCGGTGGTGACAATCAGTCAATCAGCTCAGATTCCGAGCACGCCAATATTACACCAATCAAGACGGGTATTAGCTCTTCCTTCAGGGATAGGTCAGTATTACAAATTGTCTGTTATATACTTGTAATATTCATGGATATAATACTTGATGTCTAACATTCATTTGTTTTTATTTCTAGATGTTCTTCTGGCAATACAGAAACGTTCAAAGAAAAACACTCATCAATTAGAAGTAGAAAAGGTCATCTTCCTTCTTTAACTGGAGTAACTCAGGATGATAAGAGCAGTTCAGAGAGTTTGAATTTTGGTAACTATTCATTTAAATACACTGTTTTGTTTGTAAATATGGGGATTGATAACTGATAAGATGGTCACTGCCACCAAAGAATTATAAGTGTCCTTTGTTGGCACTGACCATTTCCCGTTTAATTCGCGTAATTAATAAATAATCTTTTCAATATTAAATATTTTTAATTAACTACTAGTCATCAGTCTACTTAACATCTATTATCATTTTATTTGTCTTTGATATAGATCTCTATTAAGATAATTATTGTAACATTCGATTGTGTACTTAAAGACCTTGAAAATACAGTTTAAAATATAATTTGTTTAAAGTTAAATTGTACAGTTGCTTATATGTAAAACAGTTTCATTAAAAAATGCTGTGGATTTTACTTGTAACTATAAAAAAAAACCAAAGGCTTCTATTCAAATATTTTCACTAATGCATTACAGGCAGATTTCGAAGCAGCAATACATGTATACCAGAGAGTCATACATATTCTAAAGAATTGAGACTTGTGCGGCCAATAAAGGGTGTGTCATTTAGGGATGAAAGGCTTGTATTTGCACCAGCACAAGGAGTTCCATGTGCTTTGTTCAGCACTATACCCTACTCAAAGACAGTTCGTAATGTTCGGTATGTGTAATAAGAATAATAAATAATATTATTACTTTTAATGTTCCTTACTCAATGACAGACACATTGTCCTCCTGTCCATTTTTCCGTCAATCACCAGGCGTTAGCTCATGAAGCGTGATAGTTAGACAGCTGAAATTTTCACAGATGATATATTTCTTTATGTATAAAAACAAATACTAAAAGCAGAATAATATAAATATTTACATGGGGCTCCCATACAACATATGTGATTTTTTGCTATTTATTTATAGATAATGGTACGGAAAACTTCTTGTGCGAGTCTGACTCGCACTTGGTCAGATTTTTTATTCACACATATAATGCAACCAACAATTTCATGTTTACCTAAGGTTAAACATCAAGAATAATTGTTCATTAAGTTATAATGTTAGAAGGAATACTAACTCACTTAGTATTCATACAGACTTATGCATACACTCAATGTTATTTTATTCTTGTAACACAATAGGCTTTTGTGATCTACAAACAAGATTAAAATCAACAAGTAACAGTATTATATTTAATATGGAGAAAATGTATTTCCAGATCTGATTTAAGAAAAGATGGTGTTCGCAGACGCAATACATCAGGCCCACGACCACTATCTTCCATCACTGACAATGGTGTTGATCCCTTTGATCTCCTGGGACTGGAAAGAGAAGAGCATGGACAAGACATATCATACTCGAAACTTCTGGTACCTTCTAGAGTGTGTACAAGAGAACAATATAGAAAGATGTATGAAGGTGATTTTAGTGAAAAGGCAACATGGAAGATTTTAAATCGTCACCCACATGTCATAGCCAGGTATACATATTTCCTTATGAAAACACAATTTAATGTCACAGTTTTATTTTTTATTAATTGATGTCTATTTAATGGAAATATATGTCTAATTATGCTTTGTGCATGTTATTTCATGTTATTCTTTGTGAGTGTTCATACACCCATTTTGTTTCTTCAAACTGTTGAAAGTATGTTTTTCAAATAAACTACCATAAAACTGTTTCATGTATACCATTCTTAATATTGCATTCATCAATACATTCATTTAACTATTCTTAAAAATATTGGATATAGTCATGTATGTTGGATGAACCTCATACTTATCGGAACAGTTTTGATTACCACATAGCTTGACTCATGTCATCACTAACATTTGACTTTCAGGACTAAATTATTGACGAGGCACAAGGATAAAAAATGGTAAACGAAAAAAATGTACTATGTAATGCTAATGCTACACTTAGAATACAATCAAATAATGCTCCACTACTTGCGCTAATATAACATACCAGTGTACTATATACATCCAAAGAAGACATTTTATTCTAATGTCTATCACAATCTAATAACATTTGCATAATAACTTTTCTTATTTAATCAATGCCTATTATTATGTTATTAAAGCAACCCTTAAATATCAAATTGTTAATCTAAAAAAATAAATTGTTTTAATATTAATCATCACAATTTAACTTTGGTCAATGGATTATTGTCTGATCACGCCTTTCCCTAAATGGCTTGGCAAAATAATTTTCTGATTTCTAATTAACATTATTATCAATAAGCACATTACTCATTGCCTCTGAAGAATCGTAACTTTACTCAGATACATTGGCTTTAATCAATGTCTCAAAATAATTGAGATATTTCCAAATTTAAATACTCAGATGTTGCTGATGGAATTGAGATGCTTCTAATTACATTCAATTTTCATTTTTTTTATTAACACCTGACTTGCATCGACTTCTAGTTTCTGTAGTCGTAGTTATATTTGTATAGTTCCTTTATTAGTGTATATTTTATGTTAACTTTCAATGAAAGGTAAGTAATTTTGTAAAGTTTTGATATGCATTAGTTATTTTCTTTCGTTATTATTATAGCCTTAATCTGTTGTCGGCTGAGATGTGGAGATTTTTGTCATGTTGTAAATTGGTCCATAAACAACAAAACAAAAACCACACCGCAAAAAAATAACCATATCTTATTACATGACCCTCATAAGTGTCACTCGCAAGATTGAGACGAAACGATTAACGTGTGAATCAATCCATACGTTTGTCACCGGCTATCGCAAAATAACACAAACATACGTATATGGAGTGTTAGACTGTAGACATTAGGATTATCTTGAGTTAGTTGGTCTTGATACATACACTAATTGCGATTTTTTTTTGATAGATATATTCGATGCAAGTTAGCATAAGTAGCCTGATCTAGTTAATACTGAATTGCCACTTACAAAGCATGAAACTTTAATAATTAGGACTATTTTTGCTATCCTAAAACTGTTCTTTGTAATACTTAAAAGAACTTGGCATGGCCGCACATTGTCTGCTTGAGGGGGTTCAGTGCATGTGTCTGAAAATTGTTTTATATAAGTTGTTGCTCAAGAAAGTGATTTTAGGTGCTTCTCCTATGAGTCCTCTCAAAGGACGACCACAGCCTCCTCACCACCACATTCTTCGATAGAAAACAAAACGTTTGATTGGGATGAAGCACCAGTGATATCCCAAAAATATGTAAGTTATTTAATCTTTTTATTTATTAATCTGGTTAAATAAATATTTGCAAATACTTTCAAATCTACAATGACCAGGTTGAGGGTCCGATCGGATGTCGAAAGTTCTAAACCACATTAGCGTTCTGTCATATTTGAATGTTAACACAGGATTTATCGAACCACCCAGGCCATTTAAGTACTAAAATATGTATCGAAGTCGGGAAAGTTTTAGCATGGTATAGTAAGAACAGAACCTACGTTTGAGTAGTTTCAGCTTTAAAATTTTAAATTGTAGACATGTCGAAGAGTCAACTGACCCTACTACTACTACTACGCTCATTTTTGGAGCAAAACACGTGATGATGGTAATATACAGACGCGGATGGTTGCGGATACATTTTAATCCCATTTAGTAAGTAATAGTATAATCCATTGGGGTGCCAATATATTACTTACATACTATTCACAGGTACATTATTGTCCAAACGTCCTCGACGATCCCGAGCTGATAGCTGGTAAACACAGGACTCTGCTGACCTTCACATCATACATGACCTCGATTATTGATTATGTTCGTCCACAAGACTTGAAGAAGGAACTCAATGACAAGTTCAGAGAGAAATTCCCTCATATTAAGCTGACTCTTAGCAAACTTAGAAGGTACTATTTCTGATAATTAATTTATGTTTATGCTATCTTTATTAAAGACCTTTTTGTTTTTTAAAAATTGTTTATTGCTCATTCTATCGCCGTAAAAGTCCGCGGTACAATTTTGTCTGTAAATTCGGGTTGGATTAATTATTTATAAAATATGTTTTTTTTTTATATTATAGTACAATTAATAAAACATGATAAGTAATGTTCCACTTTTTCCAGTATCAAGAAAGAAATGCGAAAAATTGCTAAACACGACAGCGGTGGAATTGATCTTCTGTCGGTGGCACAAGCATATGTGTACTTCGAAAAACTTATTCTTGCAAACCTCATCAATAAAGACAACAGGAAGTTGTGCGCCGGAGCATGTCTCATGTTATCTGCAAAACTCAATGACGTAAAGGGAGAGATGCTGAAAGCGCTTATAGAGGTACGTTGACAAATTAATATTGACCTTTTATTTCAATCTTTGATTTATTCCTACGTAGTCTTTGGGAATGCTAACCTTGATTAGGGATTATATTTAGTTTCATTTTATAAATTAGAATACTAAGTGGACATATTTAGTGTTCCTGGCAACGGGGTGCGTTGTGTCGTGTAGATATTAAAAAATATGTTCATGTATGTGTAATGAGATTTAATTGCACGTTAATTGCACTACGCATTGCACGTATTGACGTTTACGCCAAGGCTGCCCAACCTTTTTAGCACTTGGGCCAAATTGACGATTTAAAAGTCATCGGCGGGCTTTCCAAAGAAGAAAAGACTATTCCACAATTTGAATTTTGGCCGAGATGAAACCAAGTTTATCGACTTCCTTAAAAATACGAAATCTGGATGTCGCTGGCTACATGGAGTTGATAATGCTTGTTGCAGTTGACAATGCTAGTTGATAGTTTAAAAAATAGGCCAAATGCGAGTCTAATTCGTACATATCTTCCATATCTTAACAACATGACACAGACAAAAGCAAAAAAATGTAAATGAGTTAGTGTTAACAATATTTTAAATACATTATTCATTGTTATCATACAAGATATACAACCCTGTGAGACAGTGTGACAATACAGCGAAGTTAGTATAAGTTAGATAGTGTGTATTTTTAACTTCTTGCCATATAACAAATTTCCCTCCATAATAAGATGTTCAAAACTGAGGAGTTGTGACTTGAAACTTCGTCATGTAGTTTCTGCTTAGTATTCGCAACACTACTTTCAAAGTGGCAAATGCCACATAGTTACAGTTTTCACAGGCAATATCCCTGCATCATCAGAACATGGCTTTCCGCTATAATGTCCAGTTTTGATTTTCTTTTATCATAAACATTAGGATATGTAATTAACTACGCATTTTACATAAAATATTGAGCAGTTCGCTGATGTACCTTCAGGGTTCAAGGTAAAATCAAAAGAATAATCAAAATCAGTTCATAAACAACGAAGTTACGACGGAAAGTTTGCATGTTACCCATTGCAGGTTGAGGAATTCTATGATATATCTTCTTAGTTGAAGGTCAAATAATTATGAAAACTTTGGACCAACTTTGGACCAAGACCTAACAAAAAAAAATTATCAAAATTGGACTACTCTGTAAAAAGTTATGCGTGGTCAAACGTAAAAAAATATATACGCGACGAATTAAGAACCTCCTCTCCTCTTTGAAGTCGGTTAACAAAAATAACATTTATTATATTTGCAGCGCATAGAAACAACATTCAGAGTGAACAGGAAGGATCTGATGAAGTTCGAGTTCGCGGTGCTCGTCGCACTCGAGTTCGGCCTGCACGTGCCGCCGTACGAGGTGTTCCCGCACTACCAGCGGCTGCTGCACGACTCGTGACGGTGGCGCCGCGTGGCGCTGGAGCCGTGCGCGCGCGTCGCACACCGCCGCCGCGCCTCCATCGTGGACAACTTGCGAGCCGGCGCCTGGATGTGAGCGGTGAAGCTACGTGCTGTGTGTAGGACATTGGTCATTGCCACGTTTAGAACATTCGTCATTGCCATTTTCGGAACATCGCTCAGTGCCGGGCTTAGAACATTTGTCATTGCCATTTTTAGAACATAGCTCTGTGAGTGGTTTAGGATATTGGCCATTGCCACGCTTAGGACATATATCATTGCCTTGTTTAGTACTACCAGCGGCTGCCGCACAAATCGTGACGGTGGCACCGCGTGACGTTGGAGCCGTGCGCGCGCGTCGCACACCGCCGCCGCGCCTCCATCGTGGACAAGCTGCGAGCTGGCGCCTAGAATATGAGCGGTGAAACTACTGTGCTGTGTGTAGCACATTGATCATTGCCATGTTTAGGACATTCGTCATTGCCATTTTTAAAACATAGCTCAGCGCCGGTTTGAGTACGTTGGCCATTGCCATACTTAGGTCATTTAAAATTGAAATGTTTAAACTTTGTTCGTTGCTATATTTCGGCATTGATCAATTTCTTGTTTAGCTCTACCAGCAGCTGCTGCACGAATCGTGACGGTGGCGGTGGAGACGCGCACCGCACACCGCCGACGAGCCTCCATCGTGGACAACCCGTGATCTGATGCCTGGACGTGAGCGGTAGAGCAACGTGCTGTGTGTAGGACATTGATCATTGCCATGCTTGGGACATCGCTTGCTAACATGTTTACGACATAGCTCATTCCCATGTTTAGTACATTGACCATTGCAATGCTTAGCACATTGCTTATTTCCATGTTTAGGACATTGATCATTGATACCTTAGGACATAGCTCATTGCAATGTTTAGGACATAGCTCGTTGCCATGCTTAGGACATTGCCCGTTGTCATGTTTAGGACATAGGTCGTTGACATGTTTAGGATGTAGCTCGTGGCCATGTTTAGAACATTAATCGTTGCCTTCTGTAGGACATTGGTCATTGCGATGTGTAGGACATGAATAGTTGCCATGCCACGTTCGTCATTATCAGATTTCGAACATAGCTCGTTGCCCAGTTTATGACATTAGTTATTGCCATGTTTAGGACATCGCTCACTGCTTTGTTTAGGACATTGCTCATTGCTTTGTTTAGGACATTGCTCCTTGCCGTGATTAGGACATTGGTGATGGTTAGGACATTGATCATTGCCATGCTTAGGCCTTATATATTGTTACATGCCTAGATAACAAAAGTTAAAGCTATCCTTTCATGCAGACAAAATCAATTTAGTTGTATAAATCCATTAATAATATAATTTAATTAGATAAAAAAAACTTAATGTTTGGCGACGCTTCTTTTTAAATTATATTACCAATCGGTAATACTAGAATATGACCGTAGTGCTAGTATGGTTAGTGATTTCGAAGCTTGGTGCGATATAGGCAAACTTAGATAGCATTTTGGTCCGGAGTATAATCGTGTTGAAATAGATTTCGTTCGTAGATAGTTATAGTGAAATATTTTTACATCGCGATTATGGCAGCAGCAGCAGCAACATGTGTGTTGAAAAGTCCTTCTTATGACACGGACACGTTTTTAACAAAAATGAGTAGATATATCGAGAGTGCCAAGTTATATAGAATTGTAAAGAAGAAATATTTTTTCATTCATATAGGTAATAATATGTATACATATGAAATCTGCTTTTAAATAAATTATTTAATTATAGGCCTTTACATTTACACCTATTAGTGAAAACTATACAATAGCTAGTTAGCTTAATACGTATACAACGCACGTCCTTCAGTGTTGTTTCTATCAATTGGATAAGTCAGTGTCATTATGTAATCTTTAATATGTTGAGTAGAACTGACTGTTCGTATCACGCCAGAACAAGCATCGATGTTTGTGTAAAATGTGAGATCAGGATCTGATTTAGTGTAGAGCTTAAACTCAAATATATTCCTATCCTTTTCGTCTCTTTATTCTTGTTCACCTTTGTAAAACTTAGCTCAAGCATAGCATTAGATTTTAATCCAGTTAGTATATGTATTGCCTCTAGTATAAGTAGATTTGCACACAGATGTTTAAATATTCATAGCCGAAAATTACAATTTATAATACTAACATACCGCCATAATCTTAATTGTGTGTGTCCTCATATTATACAAAATGGATTTTAACAAAGGGTAGTTGAAGGATGGCAACATGATCATTGTTATTAGAAAGTACTATAGTTACTTTATTTTAGTACATTATAATGTAACTATTTGACCAAATATGACCAGTATAGAGCGAAAGTTTTATAAAACTATATGTGTGTATTATATAAGGTTAGATTGCCACCATACCTAATTGTAGCTATGAACGTGTAAATGTAACACTAATTATTGTATATTATGAGCTCTAAGCGTTAAATCTAAATGCACTGGCACAATTTTAAATGCCTCACTTAATACACAATTTTACTGAAATTTGATCTAAGATAGGTAAAATGAGATGTTTTTGGGCTTTTGTTTTTTTTTTGCAAGTACAGATTTTTAAAAAATAAATGCTATAAATCTTAAATAGAAATTTATAAATAAACAAATGGTGTGAAAATGTGATTGCTCAACCTTTCGGATAGACCAAAGCGATAAAATAATTTAATATTATAGTATTTAAGTTTGATGTTAGTGATCTTACGAAACCTTTCTTACAATTACTATGTCGGCTGTCAGATTTATGCATTATATATCATAATTTTAGGCCTAAGCTTCTTACCATTATTATAGTCGTGATTTGACCCTACGTCTATTAGCTGATATTTAATAATAAATAATAATAACGCAATAGAAATCCATTTGTTAACGTTGTCTATGGTTTTTTCTATATTTACAAATAGGAGCAGCGTGAAACGTAAGGATATTAATAGATATGTGTATCTTCAAGATGTCAAATATTCAAGAACTTCAAGGTTAATCTGCGGGACGCTGTAACCAAGCTTATTTTCAATTTCAAACGAGTCTCTAGTTTTATATGAGATAAACACGCAATTTATTAGCAAGGAGGCTAGACGCTCGTTTACCTAAAATAATTAGCGGTAGATAGATAACCTACATATTTGTAATCAAAATATATTGTAATCAAAATATATTTGTAATCGAAATGTATATTACAAGGTGGAATGTAAATATTCTAGGTAAGATATATTTTGACAAGATCTATTTTAATATCGTCAATAATATGTATGTATGTATATAGGAATTATGAGCGTCTAAGAGCTAAGTTTAGACATGTGGCATTCGATGAAGAATGATTAAAGATCTCGAATCAGGGACAAGACGGGCTAACTCGGAAAAATCCCGCAAGTTAACACATAAAATCTTTATCAGCGCAGCCCCGAGGTGCAACAAGTGTAACGATCGCTCTAAGCCTCAAGTCGCAAAGTCTACCAAAAAGCCAGTATGAAAAAAAATCCTGCACAGAATAAAATGTTTATGACTCTTTATGCGGCGTACTAGATGGTGGGGCACATGTTTGTTGTATTTGTAAGCGAAGAGTAAAAAAGGGTCCTTAAATATAGCTCTACTCTCAAGAGCTAAGCGCTAATGTTAATAAATTTATATATTTTTATATATTTGTTGTTGTTGTTCGTTTTGTATTATATTCAAATATTGTTTAAAATTGGATCCAAATCATTTTATTTTCGTATTGCAATTAAGTTGCATAAATGTCTATTTATTCATCTTAATAAATCTATAGTGCTTTTTATTTTTTGCCTAAGGTTTAACTCGATGCACCTTGACATATTATTTCGTTACATAATTATAAATATGTTACAAATTAAGTTCCTAGGTTAAATAAGTACCTAAATCATAGGTGCATTTATGTAAATTATCGCACTGATTATAAACGCGGGAATTATGTGCCACTGTTGTAGTTGATGATTCAATTTAATTTATTATATGAATTTAACATAATGTTATGGCGTAATGTATATTTTGAATTTTATATTTAACGGTACTTATGATTAATTTGGATTGTTAGCTTCAATAATTAAATCTAATTGATAACTGGTTTAAAAATAGATTATTTATCGTTGATGCAGGGCAGAAGTCCTCTAGATGTTATCTTTAGGCCCATTAATGCAATTTAGTAAAATTTATTAGCATACAATTTCCGTATAAATCGTGAGTGCCTATGCGTTAAAAATAAAATGAGATTTATTATGTGAAAATTGTTCAACGAATTTATTGTTTGATGTTATAATAAATATAATTAACTACTACTGTGTTAATTGATACGTCCTCCATTCGCTTCTTATTCGTCACACCTTTAAGATAGAAGTCTTGTGAATGCATTACCTACAAGCACATACATACTTAAAATGAGAGAAAAGTGAGTGAATGTGTGTACCTATAGGTTGCAGCCAACTGGTTGACATTACAGTTTTCCACGCTTATCTTTTTATAGGACAACGTAATTTAACCGCATGTCTATATGTTGATAAGCCAAATGGCTATTGCCAAACGTACTGTATAGCTTGTTACCTCCCATGAAAAATTTGGTCTGTAGGTAAAACATACTTTGTTCCAAAATCTATACATATAAAACGCTTTGTCCTGAATGACTGACTGATCAACGCGCAGCCTAAACCGCTGATCGTACAGAC
>DWNR01000428.1:0-20016 GCA_018250455.1 Polygonus leo | reverse complement strand
TATGTAGATTGTTGTACCTTTATTTGATTACATTAAACAAAGCCTCTATTTCTTCATAATTTAATTTTAAAAGCAAGTCAGTTACAGATTTTTTAAGTTCATAATTATTAAGTGAGTGTATTTTTATTATATTATTCACCTTCTTGTATATACTAGCTGATTGCTTAGTGTATTGATGCCTAGCAAATTCAGTTTTTATATTATCTGTTTCTATTGTAATATGTTCTCTTCTTTTCGGTCTCGTGTTTGTTTCAACGGTTACTGTGTTATGTCTCTTTACTATTAGTTATTGAATGTATAGTTTTCTCACACTTAATAGGCCGTTTATGGCGTATAATTCTTTTGTGGGGAATCGAAAAGAATTATACGTCACATAGATATATAAATACTCTTTAATTCCTCCTGTAGACTGTTTCATAGAATCATTATTTAAGAGAACTGCCATTAACATGAACGAACTCTACGAAATTCCCATCATAGGACTTATTTCTAGTTCCACAAATTTAGCTACATATTGAGAGGGCATACCTACTATAAATGTGTTAGGAACTGTACATTATGATTGTATCACACTAAAATATATTAATTTTCCATCAATAACATAAAACTCATAACATTTACAGTATAATGTACTTTTACTATCTTCTACTATCTTCTTCTATCTTTTACTATCTTAATTTATTATAGCTTATATTTCTCAAATTCAAATGTATTTAACTACATCATGCGTTAAAATCCTATTTCTTAATAATGCATGTTTGTTACTCAATTATGCAAAAATGGCTCAAAGGATTTGTATGTGGCACACACATCATTGACACTTCACGATAGTAACGTGAACTTGTTCATATATGATAATTAACGTGAACTTGTTCATATATGATAATTTTTAACACCAATTTCTCTATGAAATCAATTATCTAATCTACGCAGATAAAGTCACAGGCAAGGGCCAAATAGCTAGCTCCTGCCTGTGAAATTCATCGGTAGATATTTTTATACGTAGGTATATGTTGTTTTTACGTATTTTGATGAATTAATTCTGTTTTGTTGATAAGTTCTTAACGTATAAATACACTAGCTGCTCCACGCAACTTCGTTTGCGTTACATAAGAGAAAGTGGGTAACATTTTCCCCGTTTTTGCAACATTTTTCATGATACTCCGCTCCTATTGGTCGTAGCGTGATGTTATATTACCTTTAGTCTTTCACCGTAAATAAGCTATCCAACACAAAAAGATTTTTCAATTGGAACCAGTAGTTCTTGAGATTAGCGCATTCAAATAAACAAACAAATTGTTCAGGTATATTATTAGTAAAGCTTATTGTAATTGATTATCGTCTTTCACAGGTGTACGAGTTGGAACGGCGGTTTAAGCAGCAGAAGTACCTGTCCGCGCCCGAACGGGAGCACCTCGCGTCTCTCATACACCTAACACCTACTCAGGTATGTACATATCTTACTACAACTTGCAGGAACTCGTATTCTTATCTCGTACTTGTATTTGACCTATAAGTACACCAAAACTTGAAGACTAATCATCGTCTTCAATCAGATTGTCTCACCTATTATGTCACTAGCTTAAACTCGCAAAGCGTGCTGTGCACGGTGTGAAGAAATTCAAAATTGGAAATCCGGATGAGCAATGGGGTTTTTGACATATGAATAAATATAAATTCTAACATAATCATATTTGACGAATAGTTGAATAAACCTTTTGATAAACTGCCATAAAGGATAATTTATCCACACCAAGAAACTTTACAGACAATTATCATTGCTTTTTTATGCAGTCGGTTTTGTTTGCACGACACCACGCACTGCGTGTTGATGCATATTAACGCTATCACATTAGGGCGGCCCCGGCCCGCGGCGACTGTTACCGACAGTCGGCATAAATCAAGTTATAATCGCTTACATAACGCCTCCGGCTATGACCGACCACCCCTGTGCATCCCCGTATCCAATTACCGAACACAAAACGCCTACGACACGACAAAACATCCAAACAACGTGTCTACGATAAAATAACCGGCGAGGGCGCCCACCGCCTCGGGCCGCCATGTCCTACGACTTCTGTTTGTTATTTTTACCGCTGGCAACACGTAAGATGCGTTCAGGTTAGCTCGTTAGAGTTGGCATCTTGTTTCACGCTTCGGCGAAAGCTCCAGTGGATCGAGGGTCGCTTTGATTCTGGAGAGTCGAGAATATTTTCCCTTGTCTGATTTTTTCGAGTGCTGTCTTCAAATTAGTGAACATGGTACTTTGAACTGTGTACATGCGAACAGACTCTTGAATCGATCAAAGGTCAAAAGATTTGAGATATATTATGTGTTGTTGCTATAGACATACAATATTTATACAATATAGTACTAGACATCAAATTACACTGCATGTCAATACGTTTCATCCATTAAATACGATCGAACCCAGGCTCATAAAGCACCTACAGGACGTCCTAATTGAGGTCTAGATTACTATGTGTGCGTGAATACACGCAGTTCGCGAGTCCCATTATTAATATCTGTCAGCGGCACGCGACCCGATTTTCCCACACGGAGCGCGGCGCGGGTAAAATTCAAATCCTTCATAACAAAGACTCAATAATCTCGGCCGTGTCAATATAAATTTCATAAACTCACTGTGTAACCCCAACAATAGGTCGCAAACATCCATGAATAATCTCCATTTTGAGGGTGTCAACACCATTTACGGCGTCGGAATCGCGCCAAAACAAACGTCAGACTGACGTTTGGCGTAGACAATGGTGAACGACGACTGGGGCGCGATAATTCGACGATTATAATGTGGCTCATTGTGGTGGTATTAATTGGTTCGCACGAGTCCATCTCGTAGCGTTCGGGTCATTGTGCTCGCTTGCAGGTTGATTGGGTAATCGATTATGTAATTAACCAGTTATATCCATACGTCTTTGTATGAATTGAATAGGTAGTAAATTGCCTGCATATTTAAGCGAAATATTGCCCGTCTATATAATAATATTGAAGGTAGCCGGTGATGTGAAATTTCAAACTCAATTTCTTGAAGTAACAGCCAGTTTGACTTTGATCACCTTCTCTATTGCTATAATGGATAATAAATCGCATGCGAACAATTATAGCATGCGAATGAATAATTTAGTCATAAATTATCCAAACCATGGTTTCAGCGGGACCTATCGGCTTCAAAAGCATTAATACTAAATTGCTGTTTTGTTCTAAAAATTGAATACATTTTTACTAAGATAAAATCTATTTATTTAGTCAAAGTTATCTATACATTTCTGCCATCTAAATGGAACATCATTTAAGCATTTACGATAGAACCAGACCAATCTGGTGGCATCCATTTTTCCAGCTTTTTACCAATTTGTTTCAAGTGGATCAGCATTATGCATATGCTAACGTCAAACCATGTTACTAATTTCTGGGTAGTTTGACATGAATCGGCTTCCAAGATTACTAGCAATTTACGTTAGTTAATCTAGTGGTTGGTCTTCTGTATGGTTAATTCTTGAAGTTGGTTTCCAATAAGGAATCAGTTAAATCAAAAACACACGGCGTGTTCGATAGTCTTATTCTCTCTAAACGCAACATTAACATCATAAAATGTTTCCGTTGCGTTAGTTTCGAGACAAATAATACTTAGTAAATCAAAGTATTATTATAAAAAATAACAACATGAATGAATTGTTGTTATTTTTTTAAATATACTCGTAGAATAGAATAACATCATGGAATTTCATATTCAAAACACTATTATCCTATTTCTCAAGTTGGACCAAGTTATACATACGAGTACATATGTATATGCAACTCATCAAAATGTAGTTTCGTAGATTACGGGACCAACATCAGGATACTTGATTGTAATATACTAAGATTGTTAATAAAAAAATAAAACGCAAAAGCTAGTCATAATCCGTTCATTATTTACTCGTCTCCTCATCGTCGGTCGCTGGTCATCGCCAGTAATCCTCGCCCCTCCTGTCACTCGCAATCACCGAGAGCGCGCGTGCCCGACTGTGACGAGTATCCTGAGTATGACGAGTGTCAGGTTGCATTCTTGTGCGCGTGATCTTTGACTTGCGAGCTTCAGGTCCTTTGTTTGAAGCCGATGGTTAGTGCTTGGTTGTTGTTGACCTAAGTCTTAACACTTGGGAATGTTACCTGTTGTAAGGTTTTGTTGTAATGTTTGTACTATTAATAATAAATAAAATCCAATAAGTTTTAGTCATAATCCTTTTGCTATCACTCAGAAGGGGCTGCCTATTACCACCGCTTGTCTAAGTCGAAGTCCGAACCTCGTAGGAAGTGCCCTTGGATCAGTCGCAACCTCCTTAAATAACGAGAAGCTATTGGCTGTCTCAGTCTCCACTGGAGGCTGATAGACCCAAACTAGCCCAGATGTTCTTTCCCGATAGAGCTTTTGGTTGGCTTGTTATAAAATCCGGTAAAGCTATAAAGGCCATTAGGGCCTACAAACATTCCAGTCATAGGGACTGCCGATAGAAATGAAAACTTGTAACCAAAAACAACCACAGTCCCTAGCTCTCAAATGACAATATGGTAACGTGGTCAACACAAGTTAACAGTGCTGTTTATTGCGTAACGCTTGACGCCGTATAGCGATTTTTCTATCAGTGACTACTTGCGTGCTGAACTGTATTCCGATACGCCGCAACGATGCGTGAAGGAGAGAGCGCGAAGGGTGAGGTTTGGGACGCAGAACTGTCGCTGAGCGCGTTCAATTGGTTCTTGAGAGCGGTGCACAGGAACAAAGCGACGTAATAATTGGTAGATAGGTGATAGATTTGAGTTTACTCGTTAAGTAGATATAGACTATTTTGCAATACCTTAAGCGTAAATTTGCTGATGACGCAGCATTTTACCCTGCCCATCGTTGATATAGAAATTTTCACTTCAAAAATGTTTACCTGTATCTTGTAATCGTTGGTCGCTAGTGGACATTGCCAGTAATCCTCGCCTCTCCTGTCACTTGCACATCATATTGATGAGTGTCCGAGTGTCAGGTTGCATTCTTTGTGCGCGTGATCTTTGACTTGCGAGCTGCGAGTCCTTTGTTTGAGACCGATCGCTATTGCTCAGATGTCGTTGTTGACCTAGGTATTCTGTCTTTGTTGGAATGTGGTAATATTGTTTGCAAGAATTACAACTTACAATTACAAATTTTGAGATCCTTGAAAATCTTCGGATTCTTTTACACAAATTATCAGATTCAACATAGGTAAAGCATATCACTACGACACACTAAAAGCTGAAAACGGCTTGCGATTTAATAGACATTACATCTTGGGAAGAGGTTCTAACTAAGAAATTCAGTCACAAGTAATACGTAAATTGAACATGATTATGATAAGGAGAAGTAAGGACCATGACCTATTTGGTTTGACCTTTACAGGACCGTTATAGTTAAAAGCTTGCTTATGAAAGAAGCACTTTATTCTTTATTACATTGGTAATTAAAGCATGTGATCTGGAAACGTTCACTGTGTTAGGGCTTGAGCAGATCCCAAAGTAATTCTTGTCTTTGATTGAAGAGGAGTGGTTGTTAGTCATGCTTAGTAGCAACGCATGTGCGATCTAACTAAAGAAGGTAGTCAATAGTATTTGGATATAATTACAAATGTCCATGATGACAATTTACAATGACAATTTACCACCAAGTGGATGACATGCTCGTGAGTAATAAAAAAACTTATAGGTAGATGTATTTCTGCTTTAGTTTGCCATAGAAGCAAAGTGCTTGGCGAAAAAGAGGTGCATACGCTATTGATCGGCGCACTCCTGAACCGATTGCCGTACAAGGATTTATATGAAACGGTTTTATATGGAACTTCAAAACTTTATTCACAAAAATAAAGCAAGTGCTAACTTTTGCCTGTGGCTTCGTTCGCGAACTATAGGTATTATTTTGTTTAAACTGGAATTCATACCTTCGTTTGTTATGATTGAAGCGTTTTAGGCATGTCCTCTAGAGTACATACACTTGTACTTAGCACCAAACAGATACTCAGACTCGATACTTAATGTAGTACTTAGTATTTATGAGCCAGTTTGACATTAATATCGGAAAAATAATTATATAAAATCTTAAAATTCAGCGTTCATTCGCTTATGTCCACCCAGTTTTTGATGCCTGGAGTTTTTCATACATATAAAGTATAAGCAATGCATATTGATCAGCTTCAACGGTAATAAATAAATAATGTAAATGTTGTTTATTTACATCACCAATGCATTACCAGTATCACACTGCACAAAATGTTTGATGACAATACAAACAAACATACAATAAATTTAATATATGAGTAGAGATCGTGAGATTTAAAAACCAAAGAAGTCGGGTGCCTACTCCAGGTCGTGAGCTCCGCGGTTACATTCAAAAAGAGCACTTGGGAGCGCTCAGAAATCTCAACATTTAGCGAATCGAGCCATCAGCGGGGCAATAGCCGCTTACCGACCGAAACGTGGAAGTTAAACGCATTCCTGCTGCATATTCATAGTGGAGTTTAAACAGAGCCCGCAATAAAGGCGAAGTTGGAACGGCGCGGACCACAATATTCCGCAGTATTTGACGTTCGGGGCGAGCAAACAGAGGGCTCGCGTTTCGTTATTTAACTTAAGTAAATTTCGATGTTCCCGCCGAGCCGCCACTGTTGATACTGAAGACTCCCACAGGCATTCCCGCTTCTATATCTGATTGCGATTTGTTTGTTTTACTTTTTGCTGTTGCTAATGTTGGTTTGCTTATTTGCACAGATTAAATCTTATTTGAGTAATCCTCTTGAAATGTATGAATTTGCTTGATTTCAAGAGTAGAGTGATAAGTCAGTTTGTCATGCAGACATTATTAGAGGTTGGATTAAACTAAAGCTTTACTTCGGAATCATTGTTAATTAGGTAGATGTTAGACTGTATCTGTATAAAATAACACAGAATGTTTACATTTCCTCAAGTACACTGTGTAATCATTCATCATGTATTACTCAATTCATCATGTATTCTTCAGTCAACCAACCATTTCTGTCTCACTGTTACAAGAGGTGTTACAAAAGGTCTGAGATTGCATTTTGATGTGCAATTGAGTTTGATGTGCAATTCTGTAAACTTCCTCACTGAGGAAAGTAGAAAGAAGCACTTTCCTCATTATGATTTAACTCCATCGCCTAAAAGATGATGATCAAGTGATATTTCAATTCAAATACGTCGATAAATCAAACGTTGAAATCCACTCCAGGCCTCCCGTGTTGGCTTAAGGCGTAAGTCACTTAACCATTGCTATCACTTCAACCCAAGTTTTAATTTTCTAATTATTTACTCCATACTTAAACTCACCAATATCAAAACTAGGCTTCCGGTGAAAAGTTTTCCCATAGACAACGTGTCTATGGCGTTGCATCCAGCTGGAAACAAAGAGCTACACGCAGCACGCATCCATTGTGCGGTCACGATCCGTGGCGACGCGGCGGGCGGATGCGGCGCATGCGGGTCCTCGTGTTTAATGGGACCAATAAGATAATAGCCGTGATTCAAACAATGACGGCTGTCAAACCCGATGGACGTCGAGTGCTCGCTCCGCTTAAAAATTGCAGTCGCCCCGTGGACTGCCATTTTTAATCTGCTTATGACGCAATGTCAAGAAACAGACGAAATGTATCCGGTAATGTCTGTGCGTCTTGCGCAGTGTGCTAAGACAATTGATTGTTGTTAGTTTTTAGGTAGGTAGTTGTTATATACTTACTGCATGAAATTAAAATACAATGTTCATCGTGTATGACAGCTCTTAGCTTTTAAGGAGTTTTCTCTACGGAAAAGTTATAAAATTAAGTTTAAAGCAAATAATTAGAAGTAACTGCTAATTTTAATTAATTATACTACTAATAAATTGCCGGTTGAATTTACTAATAATTCATTTTGTTGCAAATGAGAAATTATGTTTGTGTCTTACAGCTTATACAGCTCTTTTGCTACGTGGTAGAATTTGTATAGTTTGTCCAGGAAGGTACCAACCACCGCTATCCACATAATACCTAGGCCACATAAGGCCTGGTTGACGGATGTACTTACACACAACGTGGCTATTTTTGTATTCGTAACGTATGTTCCCCTGACAACTAAGGTCCTCTATAAGTAGGTATAATCCGTACTTGAGGATGTTATAAATGTCTATTGGTGGCAGTGACCACTTACCAATAGGTAAACGGCAGGCTCGTTTGTCACCTTTAGATAGTCTAAAGGTTTGTCGCCTTTAGATAATAAAAACTCTACTATTTTGTTTAACTCTAAAAGCTACAGAGTAATATGTAAGGGTTTGCAACGCCCCATTAATTAATTATTAAATATCAAAGCAGACCACTAGAAGTAGCAAAAGAGCTACTTCTTTTAAATAAAAATACATTGGGTCTAATAGCCCCCGAGTGAACCGCAGCCTTTCAACAGATGCGAATATCCGTATAATTATCCAATAATCCTACTTCATATTTTAATCCCTTATCCTCGTGAGATTTCAATGCGCTTCCTGTTCAAGGTTCGCCGCAATAAAATCATCTGCCTCAATTTAAAATATCAGAAAGAAAAAATGAAAATTGTTTATGGTATCATAGAACAGCATTCACTCTTATATTGAACGCACATATTCAGTGCGGCTAACATGTCAAAACAAATTTGCAAATGGACCATCATGTCTTTACGAAATAAAAAAAAAGCTATGATCAGTTTCCCGCGCCGCAATTGTGTAATAACCGCGAAAATATTACCGATAAATAGGGAATTCTCGGTTGAGTTCGCGCTTTCTTTGATAATAGCGAACTATGGGCAATTCTTTGGAGATTATATTATTGTGAATGGAGTTTTTGCCGTTTCATTGTGTGATAGGATTAGCTATCTAAGAGGATAATGCACCTGACTTATTGTGGGGCAGGTAGCCATTGTCGTGGCGGTCGGAATTTGTAATACAAAGATTGCTAAATGCATTACAGTTGCGATGTTTGCGTAGGACCGCCGCTGATAGATTTGTGTGGTTTTTTTGAGACACATTTGCGGGGGAGATAAAAATTGGTCTCCATGATTGAAGTTTCGTATCTTCTTCATATAGTTATTACTTTAGTGAATGTAAACACAAAATTAAATTAATATTTATGTCCAATTTCATGATAAATAATCACATAGTATTTAAATACTTATATCAAAATCGTATCAAATTAGATACTTCTACTTTCAGTACTAAGTATACATACAGCTTTGGCCTGTTTAGTGCCTAATAAAACGCACACAAAGACGTATTAAAGAGGTGTAATACAATTAAATAATCTCTATCTCTTTACGTTGTAATGTAATGTACCTACGGTAGATACATTATTTTTGTACCTACTACAAAAAATACTTAAATAAGTTATCTACATAACTTGCCTAACGAGACGGAACTAAAAAAAGTACTTACAAACCACAAAATTTAGATTCACGAAATTTTGCTCTTATCCGTTTAGATTTTAACTCTGGACATCGAAGACAACCCGATCGTTGTCTCCGATGTCTCCGTCGTTTTGTACCTAATTGGCCCTGCACGGTTTTGGGCGAGACAAGCTATTTCCATTGGCTGACTCCACAATATTGCGTACCTATAACATGGGTACTATGTAACCTTCCCCAGCCCCTTCGCGTCGACCGTGAACTATACGTTGCCAAATATTTACACTACAATTCACAATATTAATATTTGCTCAATACGAAATGATTAAACCGCTTTAAACTTGCATGGGCTACGTAATAACGTTTTTATTGGGCAAATATTTTGATAACCGTAAAAAATTGATTTGCGTGTCGAAAATGTTTATAACAGACTCGGTTTGGAGTAGAG
Organism: Polygonus leo; assembly: GCA_018250455.1. Lineage (NCBI taxonomy): Eukaryota > Metazoa > Arthropoda > Insecta > Lepidoptera > Hesperiidae > Polygonus > Polygonus leo. Next base: position 10,136 of record DWNR01000428.1, on the reverse strand, counting down.
CTTGCGTGATTAATTGTGAGTTGGTAAAATTAAATAGTGATCATAGCTTTTGGTTAATATTTCAAGTTTTCGGAATGAAAATTTGAACACCGTGTTCAAATTTATGGAGGTAGCTCTGATTTTTTCAAAGTTTTGTACGCATTACAAGTTAATTGTGATTTGCTTTTCAGTAATGGGAAATATCATGAAAACCAAACTGAATTTAAAATATTCAATCTTTCAGTTTGGTTTCAAAGATATGATTTCAAAAGAGAATAAATAGGTACTATATTAAGTTGACCAAGCCAAATCTTTATCATAATGAAAGGAGATCTGTGCATACCTATGACAATATGTTGTGATGATATTAGTTTAACCTTACAACATTGAAACATTTGAAATGAATTTATGAATTTTGAGTCATCTATGCAAAGAGTGTTGAAAAATTGTATCATTCTATTTTACAAAATACAGCAAATACATAGTTAAGATATCTATTACTGTATAAATGATTATTTAATTGATAAACATGCTTGGTCTGTTACACTGGTTCCGCAATGACTCGAGCTATAGTATAAGTGAAACTTAGTAATGCAAACTTTTAAAAAAGATGCATAAGCACACCTATAGAGTTTCTTACCGCTTCTTCTCATAGCGAACTTTCCGAAGCGGTAGTAGTTTTATGACATTCAAAAAGAGTTCTAAAGGAACCAACTTTGAATAAATTAATTTTGATTTTGATTTTATTTCTTCTGATCTTCTAATTACTTCTCGTATCTCGTTCGTTGTTAAGTAAGGATTTCATACTTACAATAAAACTGTCATTTCACATCTTAGACTATTCATTTGAACACAATAATGCGAGATTGTTCCGCTATCACCTGTAAAAACACCGCAGAATTCACCGGAACACTAAATTCGGATCCATTTGTCGCTACATTCACTCACGTCCCGTTGATAACGTTTCAAATACACCAATTTAGATGTGCAGATGCACAGATACATTCTAAACTGTAAGGCGTTTAAATTCTGTGTAATAAGGACGAGTATTGTAGATATGGCTTGAAAAGTGACCGTTTGTGGCAGTTTAGTATTTTTTGCTTGGCCTGCGTGATATTTTTATAAGTTACTAAATAAATGAGGCGCATTGATCGGCTGTCAGGGCGACGGGCGGGTGTTTACTCAGCAATGGCACAATGCGTGCGAGCGACAATCAGATGATGCTGCGCGTACAAATCAGTGTAGGCACTAAATAGGAATGGTACAGAAGGATGGAATGGATGGAGTTTGGTTTTATTTGCCTACGCTAAGCCAGTGCGCTCACTGCTGTACACGAACGACTGTAGTGGTGGCCTCAAACGTACTGTGAAAATGTCGATTTGAGAGTTATAATTTATTATAAACATTTACTGTGTATTTACAGTGATTATAGTAGTTAAAATACAAATATGTTTCAATAAATAAAGATAAATAATTAAAAATATATAACGGGTAATGGATAGTAATTTTATTAGAAACTTATTTTAAAACGAATTATTAAAAAAAGTTATTAAAACTATTCCGAAAGCGCGACATTTGCCTTCGAACTTAAGGTCTTAAACACAATTTTCGTACACGCCGGTCTTATTCGTACAGCTGAAGTATCTCTGTTCGTACCTACAGCTATAGTACCTACGTTGCACAAAGTTGACCTTCTGTAATATTCTTATTTTGTGATACCTTCTGAGGCAGTTCTTTAATGAATTTAGGTTTTTGTTATTATAACGGTATTATTGTCGTTACCGGTTCATGTGGTGTTGCATAAAAATATTTGTTCAATGAACATTTTTTGTCTAATCAGCGTAACAAGGTAGAGTAAAGGAAGTATTTGTATAAAATAAAGCGGTATTACGAAATCTGTTAATTTGAAAGTCTTAAGTCAACGTCTTACCTAAGAAATGAGAACTAGTGTGAAGTTCAGGTAAAATTGTATTTATTATTCGCTTTCCTTAAATGAGAATTATTGTAAAAGTGCTAAAAAAACTAAAAATACCTGTATTATAATTCATAATTTCACATAATACTTGAGTTATGTAGAACAGAAATCTTATGTGGTCGAACCAGTCTACAGCTACAGATACAATATAACTACAACATAAACAAGCATTTCTCCACGACATCTGTCAATAAACCTCTACATACCTATTCACCAGAAATAAATCGTAGACTCATGCTTGGAAAAAATCACTACAGCAAATGAAGAGCTAAACAAATACGAGGGCAGTCTTTATTTATAATAATTGTGTCCGAATAACGCACGGTCATCGTTCGCAGGAATGGAACACCTATGATTGTGGGCAGGCCATGTTAAACCATTATGAGCTTTATGCAGTTTAACAAACACTCAAAATAAACCTACACAAGACCCTTTGGCTACACGACTATATCTTCGTTATGGGCGCCAAAATTGACTTGTATTGTCAAGATGACAGCCGGTTGGGTGGCCACCAATTTGGTTTAATGAAAGATTTTTTCTGCGTCCTTCGATATTATAGGTGCCCATCACGTTGATTTAACCTTTCGTTTTTTAAAGTTACAATTTTGAGAGACGCCATAAAATTGTGTAGCATTATTGACAATTATGGGTATCCCGGTAGCTTAAGTGCGAGCTAAGTACACCGATAGAAAAACATCACGCTCGGCCGTCAAGTGGGTGTAAAGTTCTCGAACACGCTCTAAAGCCCTCAGACACACCCGAAATGTCGCATCACTCGACGAGAAACAACAGTCATTTAGAAGTAAAACAAATAATTGAATGGCGCTCTCGGCTGAAGAGTGCGTGCAAGGAAACACGGAGCATTATGCACAAGGAGATTGAAAAGAAAGTACTCGACACGAGAGCGTCCAAGGCTCGTCGGAGAGCAATAAGCGACGCCCGCCGACGGGGCCCGTTCATTACCCCCCCCCCCTACCCCATGAATAACTAGCGCTCCTCCGGCGGACGAAGCGCGTCGCCGCCTCGCCCGCCGTTCCCACAGCGAACAGGTCCGTCCACACCTCGAGAGTAAACATCGAAAAATAACAAATACGACCCGATAAGTCCTCGAGCTGAGTGGACACTACAGCGCGTTTCGTAGTAGCCATGTAACTATTCTACTCTGTTGTCATAACGGATCTCCGACTCTGTATCGAAACGAGACATCGACAAAATGGCGGGTATTTATGCACGAGCGAGCGTTTTCATAACGGAACGGCGCGAGAAACTCCGCTCGGGGGAGGGGCACACATCCATTTCAAAGAATAAACACGGAGGAAACTCTCTCGATGTATAAATAATAAATAAAGAGTATATTTTGCTGCGTTCCGAGCGTGCGTAGACAAAGGCTGCCCGCTCCGTGGGGCAAACAGCGCATGAGCTGTGTTTATTCTTTCGTCATTAAGGTGGAGTGTTGACTGTGCCGTAGCGTGCCCTAGCGCTAATTTCAGGGAGGTCAGGCGCGGCCAGCGCCGCTGTTGACATTCATCCGCAGTGAGACGGGGTTACACGTCCACTCTGTAACGTTTCGTGTCACTGGAATTAATAATCTTGCTTAATTAAGAATTTTATTTAATTAAAACTTAATTGATCTATGTATCTGATGAGATCCATAATTTGCTAATTTGACTACTATGCATATGCTACAGTTGTTTTAAAGTGTTAAGAGAGTCAGGCGTCACGTTGCTAAAATATTTGTAAGAAAACTAGATAAAAATTACTTCTCAACAATCCGTATCAATAATTATTATTATCACAACCGACATGTTTAATAACAGATAAGAACTGACCATCATGGAGCTAATTTACCCTGATATTTTAGACTACATAAATATTGTTTAAAATTTTACGGGTATAATTAAATTCAAATAATTCATTTCACAACACAACACAAAATCCATTTTTAAAAATCATATAAATAAAACAAAATCCGTTGATTTATTGAAGTTCTCTGAATTGCTTTCTAAAGGTAGCTAGGTGTAGGTGTACCATGAAACTTTTAAGCAGAGTTAGACGAAACGGGAATTTTAGGATTTCATAGTGGAAATAGTAACATATGCTGTTAATTTTAACGTTAGAGTTCTAAACTCTTAAGTACGTTACAGGCATTTTCTTATTGTGGTTTTTGTTCCAGGTCAAAATATGGTTTCAAAATCATCGCTACAAATGTAAGCGACAGGCTAAGGAGAAAGCGATGGCGGAGCAGAACCAGCATAATCAGGTACTTAATTTAATTCATGCCTTTTGCATTACTTTGTAAGTGTAAGAGCTGATATAACTTTGACCCGTCACTTAAATGACTACTACTAGTTCTATCATTATTTTCAATTTTTCCTCTTCCATATAATGAGATTTCCAATTTTAAGTTGCATTGCAAAAAGTAATGTTATATATGCTGGTATTAGAAAATTAACGAAAGCTAATTTAACAATTTTTATATTTTTATTTTCGAGCATAATACAGAAAAATATAAGCGATTATATTAGGTAGGCATAGCCACTAAATAGTCATAAATTAAAAAGTTCAAGCAAGCGGAAACGCATTCTCGGCAATTCATCGAGATTTGATTTGAGCGTAGTTTATAATAGCAGGTAATGAATAATGAATATTTAAAGACGCAGCGATAAAATCATTCGCTGACAGCGCACCGGGCCCCTGTTTGCCAAGGCGATAGACTTTGCCCACTTGATGGCAATCTCCCGCTGGGAGAATGCAACTTAATACGGGGCCCGCACGACACGCGAATCTGGCAACCCCACGGCAATTAGAATTATATTTGCCGGTTTCCGTACGGGGGACAGGGTTAGCGTTTTCCTTTTTGATTTAGTATGCATGTGTATTGTTTTTTAATGAAGTTTGTAGTCACGTTCTTGCTGTCGGACACGTTTTTAAGATTTTTGATCGACGTGTCGGTAATTTAATTACTGATTTTTTAATTACCACATTGTTTAGTATAAAAAGTAACATTTTTAAGGCTATTGTGATATAATTGAAATAACTGATACACGTATCAGTTGTTGGAATCTATTACCATATACTTGAAATGGCATCCACTGCTATCTTCTAAATAGGTATGTAATTTGTCAAATTTAGTCAATATAATCTTCAAATGCAAGCAACCTAGTATCTGTAATTCAAATTCCCTTCCATGCGGTTTCAAGAGTACGCTCTTCATACAAAAATAAATTCTGTGAAAGTTGATATTAATTAAATTAAAATAAAATGATCAGTGAACACGCCCGCAACCCTGCGCCGGTGTTGCCAGCCTCGATTGGCTCAATTTGCGCACGAACGCTCCCTGCTTGATTGTTAACGCCGTCGGAGGCGGATGCCAAATTTTCACCAATTATTGTTTATTTCATATACCTACGTTAATGCTGTTTTAATACGGAGTCATGTGAATTAATGTATTTTGAACTTTATTACACTGTACCTATATTCAGTATTCAGTACCATATGTTACTACATAGTTACCTAATTGTGTTTAGAAATTATCATAGAATTAATATTACTATATACAGGATGGCCTAACTACTAATCAATTAGCCTTAAACATAATTTATGGCAGTAGGTACTTGATATCTTCTTGCAAATTGCAATAACAATATTAACAATAGTTAATTAATCAAACGGTATTTCATTGACTGAATCGTTTTAATTGATTGATTTGTTACACATTTTTCTTTAATCCTACTATTATAAGTGTAAAATGTTGGATGTTTTTTTCTCAATCACACAAATCCAGTCCAACGGAATTGTATGAGATTTGTCATACAGGTATTTTTTAGACCTGCATTAACCTATAGAATACTTTTTATCAGGTACGATAGGCTTTATTCCGATGACATTATAATAACTGTTATCAATATGTGAAAACCCGCAATTTCAAAGGGATTGCAGAATTGATTCAAAAAAGATTATATATTTATAATTGGAAATAAAAAATACTTATTCTGTAAAACACATTTTCAATTCGCAATAGAAGATTAAATAGTCTAAAACCGAGTGCGAAGCCGCGGGCAGAAACGTTTAATAAGGATGTGTCTTATTTATTTACGTACCTACCTTTATTGTCTGCCATCGATGAAGCTATTGAAGTGTTAACAGATGTATATTCCGCAGTCGTCATCATCGCCGCGGCGGGTGGCGGTGCCGGTGCTGGTGAAGGACGGCAAGCCGTGCGGCTCGGGCGAGTCGTCCTCGCCGGCGCACAGCCACTGCGCCACGCCCACGTCGGGCTACTCCGCGCCGCAGCCCTCGCAGGCCGCCTGCAGCAACCCGCTGGTCTCCTCGTACAGGCAACCGGCCGCCTACCAGCAACAGTGCTCCGGCTACCTACCGCTCCAGGGCCGGGCCTGGTAGAAGTTCCCACAGCTTTACCACGAGACAATGTTCAAGGAGGAGATGTATTTTGATTAAAGTATTATCTCTCGTCTCTCGTTTACGTATTCAATATGTGGTTCGATTTTATTCGCTTGCTGTATTATATTAGATTATTTGATATAGTTTACTTTCCGGTTTGACAGCGTTTTAGGCAAATGTGTGTGTTGCCATTCTAAAGAATTTTGCTCAAGTTTATGAAACGTAATTAAATTAAATCTTCAAACATTTCGCGTTCGTTTTGAAAAATGCTCGTTACAAATGCTTTGAACCAGCTATCTTTATGTATTAGCAGCTTATTTCCTATGAGAACATTGTCACTGGTAAAGCGCAGCTGGGGAACGCAGCTAGTGAAATTGTGAGACAATCGTGATTAGAAAATAGTGAAAAGACAGTGAAACAGTGTTTCAAGTGGATTGACCTAGGGGGTAACGTCGCTGTAGCGACCGGGAGGAGGGTATTGTAAATAGTGAGTACTGATATTAAGCACTATTAAGGATTTGACTTCAATTTTTGTTTTGTGTTACAAACTTTGCAACAGTGCAAGCTCAACAAGAAAGTAGAAAAATATGTACAATGATTAGGAGATGACAAAATAAGCAATAATACAAAAGGGAAACATGTGTTTCTATTTTCCTGCTCAAGATTAATAAAGAAGCACATAAAATTTTAAATGCCTCATAAATTAGATTTATTTGAAACTTGCTCTAAAAAGTAGTCTTTCATAAATTCCTTGAGTTTCATGTGCTATTGTAAATAACTGATAAAGATGTAGTTAACTGTTGTGTGAATAGTATAATTTATGGTTAAAACCGGTCAGTGTTTTGTGTGTGTGTAGATAGTAACTTGTAAATAAATCTCGTCATTAAGAACTTAGCTGACCTTAAATTAAAATTTGTTTCTAACTATCAGAACATTAATATAGGATTGACTTATTCATAGTAAAAATTAAAATATAAAAGCATTCCTTTGTTTACGTATAATAAGTACCCTGGCAGCAAATTAATAGATGTATTAGTAGAACTTCACCAGTGTAGCTGCGCCAATTTAGTTTTATACCATTTTGTAACGAAACGTCCAATAAATGCATTTAATTTAATACTTCGTAAGAGCGAAACAACGAACCTTTCATTCTATATGACAATGTATTCTGATGTGACTGTAGCTTCGGGAAATCGGGGCACGCAACTAACGACCCAGTTGGCTAGAGAAGTCGAGTAGTGTCGGGGGAAGATCACACTATTGTTAATACGACGGGAGTAATTGACTACATGCCTCTAATGGCTTGCCGCGCTGCGCTCCCCGTGCTCTTCTCTTGTACTCGGAAATCAAAACAGGAATTCAGAATTGGATCCTCGGGGTATACGAGTATGCATGTCAGCTTTTCATAGATACGTCAGTCATATTTTGTACTTAAACCATCACAAACGCTTTCGAAAAATTACTCTTTTGTACATAACAATTAAATTAGTAGGAAAATTTATTAAGCGCGTTGGCAACATCGTAGGAAAAAGCGCAGGGATGCTTCCCGACAATGAATGTAGCAATAAGCCCTTTAATGTTACAATAAAGTAAATTATCAGTAATAACAAGTTTTCGAAGAATGTAATTAATTTTTTTATCTTTATTTATATGTTCAGACGATTAGGTCGGTGTAATTATTTTAGCTAGGTTTAGGGGAAGTTATTATGATTATTATAATATAAATAGTAACAATAACGAAAAGGAATTTGTAATTATAATTGAGAATGAGGTGTAATGAATTTCAATTTATAAAATTAATAAAAATTAATGAGTTTTAATAATGTCTTTGATTTAAATACCCTATCTTTATTTTAGATTATCTACATATATTGATTACATTTCAACACAAAAGTACTTACAATGGAAGGTATAAACAATCACAGTAAGTAAAATATATTGGTAGGTATCTGTTCAGTGTTTAAACGTAAACAGAATATCATAAAACATTTACCTTTGTGCCGGGCCCTCCCTCTCAACCTTGTAAGCTCATTTTATTGTCTTCAATATTCCCAGATTACCCTGTAATCTCTCATAACGTATAACAGTTTATTCCGCATGGTAACATCCGCCTTTGTTGAACTGACGTCAGTCACGACCCGCCAAAACGAAATAATAACATGGCGGACGCGAACAGTAGAAGGTTACATCTGCTACTACAATTGTACGATTTTATACTTTAATACTATACAGTTAGAGTCGTTTTATCTAGAATCTGTGTCGGTAGACTTGCTCTTTCGTTTTTAAATAGTAATTTTGGTAGAACAAAGACGGGAAGAGTGCACGTGCGCGGCATTATGGAGGGCACGCTAATAAAATGGTGGATTAGCTCGGAGGGACAGGTGAGGGCGGCGAAATTGAAAACTATTGGCCTCTTAACATCGAATTTCGTGTATCTTGTGTGTCGAATCAGGGATTTACGTCAGGTGAATGACGTAATTGCGAAATATTGCGAGGGTCGGCATGTCAAGAAACTAAAATGGATAAGTCGGAATGATTAAAATTCTTATAAATATCTACCTATTTTGACTTGCTTTAGTTTCATATATTAATTTCTGTGGTTTTTTTTCTTAAACATCATTGTCATTTTTTGAGATCCGTGTACGTATCTATTAGGTACCTACAATAACTTAAAATTCGTATATAGTAATACTCAGTAGGCATTTATAACTAAAAGTAGTAAATAGACAATTGCCTCAACAAAAAAAAACTTCATAGATTTATATGCTAAAATAAATATACCTATGACCTACTTACCTACAGAATTACAGACATATTGGAAACCTATCGTGAAGTCGATAAAACATAAGACGAAATTAGCCTAAAAACAAACAGACGAATTGATAACCTCTTCTTTTTGAAGTCGGTTAAAAAGAGAAATGGTAAGTGATAGATATAATATGGGTCTTGATTGACACAAAAAATGCTTTCGGAGTTTCTGAGATTAGCCCATGTTCATTTAATTTAAAATTACATTTAAGCATCTTAATTCCAGCGTATTTGTGATTCCTGGTTACAACAATAATGAAAACCGTACTACATCGTGCCTTATCGCAGCATCGCCGGTGCTCCACGCTACGTGGGTATCACAATCCCTTTGTCTAATTACCAGGAGAGCCACGTTCGGATGCCGCTCTCGAGCTGGAGATGAGCTATAATTGTAGTCTTGTTTAAACCTTCGTTCAAACGAATATCCGCTTCATGGGGGAGAATTTACTGAGCGTATGTATGTCGCTAACTACTTTCTACCGAAGTATTTTGTAAATTGAAGTCTTTTGTTCGCTACTTAATGATTATTGATTTGTTTACTACTGAAGTACTAAAATTCATGATTACTTTACTTAGGTATTTAGTTATCAATTTAAATTATTATTTTTAACATGTTTAGCAATAGATGCCTTTATTATCTACTATGGTACGCGGTATTATCTCGTATGTCGAAATTATATTATTTGTGTTCACACATAAGACTAGGGTTTTTCTCGCTACAAGTTATCCCATCTTGTCTGTAACCTTGACAACATGTATATAATCTTCCAGAAAAAATAACCTCACTTTCGTATTTTATTACTTAGGATAACTAATATAGTGTTTGGTCATTTTTTTTTATTAAAATTAGGTACTTACACTTAACTGAAAAAATACTTAGACAAAGTTCCACTAGACAATCTATCTATACATATAATAAAGCTAAAGAGGGTCGAAAGTCTGTACATGGAATATATTAAAAAAAAAGTTGGCT